>RJWT010053470.1:0-10412 GCA_004365215.1 Cuniculus paca | reverse complement strand
TAGCTATTTTCATGTCTCTCTAGAGTATCATTCAGTATTCTTTGCAGGGTTGGTTTGGTGGTCATGAAGTTCTTCAGCTGCTCTTTGTCATGGAAGTATCTTATTCCTCCAACAATTATGAAGGATAGTTTTGCAGGGTATATCAGTCTGGGTTGGAAGTTGTTTTCCTTTAGAACTTGAAATACTTCACTCCATGCTCTTCTTGACTTCATTGTTTGTGTTGAGAAGTCTGCTGTGATTCTGATGGGCTTTCCTTTATAGGTGATTTGCTTCTTTTCTCTCACAGCTTTTAATAGTCTGTTCTTATGTTGAATTTCTGGAATGCTGATAATTATATATCTGGGTGTTGATTTATTTTGGTTATGGCTAGTTGGAGTTCTATATGCTTCAATTATCTGTATGTCAGCTTCCTTTCCCATGTTTGGGAAATTTTGAGCCATGACTTTTTTAAATAGTGATTTTATTTCATTTGTGTTTTCTCCTTCTTTTTCCTTTACACCTATTAGTCTTATATTTTTTTTTGCGTCATCTTGCAACTGCTGAATTGCTATTTCCTGATTCCTTGTTATTTTTAAAAGATGTTTCCTTTCTTCCTCACTAGCTGCCATCATGTATGAAATTCTATTTTCACATTCATTGAGGCAGCTTTGCCAGCTTTCGATGGCATTCTTGATTTCCTGGATATCTCTTTGAATCTGTTTCATGCATTCTAATTCTTTCTTGTATTCTTCATTCAAGGTTTCCATCCTTTTGCAGTGTTCCTCTGTTTTTCCAACTATATCTTCTTTAGATGTGCTCAGCATCTCTTTCATTACATTCATCATCTCTTGTTTTGCCTGGAAAATCATTTTTATCCTCAGTTCCTTTAAAGTCTCATAGAGTTGTTTCTTTACTTCATTTGCTATCATTTCAGAAGTTTCAGGTGTGTGGCTCATGTTTTCTTCTGTGTCTGTGTCTTTTTGGCTTGTTTGGGAAGGACTGGACGTACAAGATTGCATTTTGTTCTTCTGTTTTGTCATTTTCCTGTATTCCACTGTGGGAGGCAAATCCAATGTGCACAGTTGAGGTGCCAAGGCTAGGCAATACTCACAATGCACACTTTCAGCTCCAGCCAAGACTACCACTGTTGCTGTTCTAATGCTGGGTGGTGTCTGGGCAGAGCCCAGGCAGGATGCCAGGGAAGCTCTGAATTTCCAGGGCCAATGGAGGAGGGGTGCAGACTCCTACCTGTCTGTTGGCAAGGTCACAAGCTGCACAGCCAGGTGGAATTCGCTGTACACACCCCCAACCCAAGTGAGGCCCAGGAAAGTGGGTGCCAGGCCACTCTGGGTGAATGCATGGGGCCTAGGCAGGACCCCAGAGATGCCCCAAACAGCCCGGGCTAATGGGGGACAGACACAAACCAAAACCCCCACCAGGCTCCTGGCGAAGTCCCAAGCTGAATGGCTAGGTGGAATTCGCTGGTTGCACCCCCAACTCAAGCCGGGCTCAGAGCAGCCATGGTGGGCCGCCCCGGGCGAGCGGGCGGAGTGCAGGGAGGACCCCAGGGACGCCCCAAACATCTGTGGCAGACGGGGGCTGGGTGCCGATTTCTATGGGTCTTGTCACCCGTTCCCAAGGTGCACAGCTAGATGGGGTTCGCTGCGCTCGCCCCAGACCCAATCCAGGTCCATAGCAGCCACCTCCACGCTGCTCCCGGTGAGTCCGTTCATTCATTCTTGCATGTATTGAACAGGTGTCTGTTTCATATTATCTACTAAACCTAAATTATGTGTAGATAAGATGTATGAAAATGTCTGCATTATTTCATTCATTTCTTGCATGTAATTTTATGAATGCCTATTGCTTGTTAAGCATATTGTGAGCCAGTGAATATAACTCCATGAATTTAGAGTATTAGAAAGACAATTAAAATAATTTATTTAGTAGTGATGGAAATTAATTTAGTTTTTATTTTTTATCCACCTGTGGTCATCATTGTGAATTCTTGGTAATATTCAATGGGTATGTAGTATTAATTATACATATTTAATGATAATCTTTAATATTATTTTTCATTATATTCAACACATACATAATCATAAAATTATAAGAATAAAGGCACATTGGCATTTAATAAATTAGCAACTTCTCACTCATTGGCTGTACCTTCAAAAGGGAGATAAAGTGAATGAAAAGTTGTCAAATACAGCCAAATTTTCTTTCAGAGTCCAAAACCATCTACTAGTCAATATTTCATTTCATTTTGTTTATGGTATGGCATATGCCACTTTATTGTAAGTCCCTTCTAAATTTCTCAGCTTTCATTAGCAGTCAATAATTTTATTCTTAGCAAAGAGTATAGAAAATTAGGTATACACATTATCTTTTATAGATCAGGGGGAGAAAGCTCTGAACTGAGCGATCTCCCAGGAAACATTCGTAGCAAGAAGAGCAATTTTGTGTCTGTCATAATTGGGAAAGTTTCAAAAACTGACAAATGGGAAGTCATTTGCTGAAAAGGAAGTCACTGCTGAATTTTTTGCTCCAGAGCATCTCAGCCTCACTTAGGGAACTCTTATTCATTAATATCCATCAGTTATTGTGGCACAAATTCCTTAAATTGGGGCATAGGGTTGTAGTAAGATAATTTGATATATTTAATTCAGTATATTTAGTTTAGGGCATAAATGGTGCTTAGAAAGTGGTGGTAACCTTGGTTATGTGGAGGTGGAAATAAAGCATGTATTTACTTAATGAATTTCGAGTTTGTTTAAATTTGGTTCAAATATACTAGAAAGTAATTAGATTTTATATAAATGTATTATTTTTAAAGGATGATAAAAAGAAGGAAGAGCTATAGTTACTTTACTACTTTTTGCTTTCATAAATTGCTTCAGTGTGACTCAACATTTTTCAATGATACTAATTCTTAAGAAATTGAAAAGTCTAGTTCTGCATATAAAAACATGTCAAATGAATATGTAGGTTTTAATATAGCTTGAATAAGACCTTTGAATAACTAGCTCAAGTTTATTTCCTTCCAAAATATTTGAAAGTGAACATGCAGCTTCAATCTGAATGCATGACACATATGCATATGAAAATCGGTATATTAATTTCATTAATTTTTATAGAACAGGAATAATGTTACAAGAAGGATGGTAATTCCATTTAGTATTTGTTGTTTTTACATATGCATAGGTGGATATAATAGATTTTCAAGTGTCATTGGTTTTTGAGTTAGATTTAACAATTTATTAAAATGTGTAAGATTGTGGTTAAGTACATTATAACCACTGTTCTCTGTGTATCTAACCTATTAGCTTCACATTTGATTTCAGCCCTAAGTGTGTGGACAAGCTGAAGAAATAAATTCACTCAAATATGAAATACACAGTTTTCCCTAAAATTGTAGTTGTTCTCGTATGAAGGGAGATACTTAAATTAGAGATGACATTTAAACATAATACTTTTTTTTAAAAAAATGTAAGGATAAGAAAGTTAACTCATTCCTTGTAAAGATCTACATAGCTTGCAAAATCAGGAATGTTGAAATCAATGAATTTTTAACAGATTACCAACTAGTATTTGAATTAATTGTATTTGTATAAAGTCTGGGAACTAACTCTAATGTTTAGGGGTAAAGTATATACATTTAAATCAGCCTAAAATTTCTGTTTTTTCAGGTAAACTGCTGTTGTGTAGAATTATTTTGATATCATTGTACATCATCACACCACATGATTAGGGCTTTCCAAGAAAATTGCAAATATACCCCAAATTTTTTGATTGTAGACTGATACTATAGGTAGGAAGAACCAACATACTAAAAATGGCCATATTTTCCAAAATTGTTATACAGACTTAATGCAATTCCAATGAAAATACCACAGAACTAGAGAAAACTTTTCTAAAATTAATTTGGAGCCAGAAGAGACCTAGAATAGCAAAATAAAATTCTGGGCAACAAAGGTAAAGCAGCAGGCATCACAGTCCCTAACTTAAATTTATACTACAGAGCTTTTGTGGTAAAAACAGCATGATACTGCCAAAAAAAAGTAGACCTGAGGATCAACGGAACAGGAGACACAGAAACAATTCCAAACACACTCAGCCACCTTATCTATACAAAGGAGCCAAACATGTTCACTGGAATAAAGATAGCCTCTTTAATAAATGGTCCTGGAAAGACTGACTTTCCTCATGCTGAAGACTAAAACTGTACTCATGTTTCTCATCATGTATTAAACTAAAATTGAAATGGATCAAATATCTAAATATTAAAACAGAAACTCTAAAATCTACTGGAAGAGAGAATAGGTAGAACTCTTGATGAAACAGTTGTAGGCAAAGACTTCATGAGCAAACCCCAACTGCATGGGAAATAATACAAAGAATCAACAACTGGGATATCATCTTATTAAAAAGTGTTTGAACAACAAAGTAATCACCAACAAAATGTAAAGATGACCTACAGAGTGAGAAAATTTTTTAGCCAATTGTTCTTCAGAGAAAGGACCAATATTTAGGACATATCAAGAACTGGAAAAAAAAATAATCAGACCTCCCAAATTTAAAGACCCAGTCCAAAAATAGACATCTGAAATGAATATATACTTCTCAGAAGTATTAATGGCAAGTAAATGCATGAAAAATGTTCAACATCACTGCTTATTCAAGAGATGCAAATTAAAACAACACTGAGATTCCCTCTCACTCCAGAGTGAATGGCTATCAGTAAGAAATTAACCTATACCCAAGGTTTTAATTCCCACCATCAATTCTCGTTTGGCCATTCCTCCTCCTCCCCCTCCTCCTCCTCCTCCCTCTCCTCCTCCTCCTCTCTCTCCTCCTCCTCCTCCTCCTCCTCCTCTTCTGCTTCTCCTTCTCCTTCATGAAACGACAAGGCATTCTATTTTTGACATGGGTCATTTGTGTACAAAAGAACTTTTCCTGATTTCCCTGATATTTAGGTTTTTAAAAATTAATTTTATTGGTACATTTTTAGATATACATCAGGATAACATTAATCAAACAGAACTTCTACCTGTACACGATATATCTTAATTTTTCTTTTTTTCCCATTCCTCTTCCCTCCCTTCAACCCTTCTTTCCCTCCTTATTTACAAATGCTTTGCTTCCATTTTTCCTTCTAGTCTTTTTTTTTCCTTTTACCTTCCTTCCTTTCACTTTCCTCCCTCCTTAGTTCCACTAAAATGTATAAGAGATATTGTGAAACAGGAGGAAAATATTCAAGTTGCAAGGGGAACCAGGTTGGTCAGTCTTTCACAGTGTGTTTTTCATAGTTTTAGTTTGGTATGGAAAGCTTGAAATATTTAACACAATGGTTTTCATAAAATGCAATTAGGAAGTAGCATACTGCCTGCTAAATGAGTCAATAATCCTATTTTATGTGAATTCATACATTTGAAATCTTTTATCTTGAAAGGCATGTCACATAATCAAAAGAGACGTTGTTACATAAAAGTAGCTATAATCATACTTTGTTTCTTAAAATAGTTGACTGTGTACATAAATCTTTCTCAGAAATCCATTAGTCTTTTCTATTGCTTAGGTAGATAGTAATAAAATTCCACAAGGCATAAATACTGCAATGTTTTTGACGATTTTGACTGATAGTCTGGAAAAGACTGAAATTTAAAAGTTAAAGTGGTTTTATTTCCTAAAGGAATGGAAATATAATTTTTTATCTCTTATTCAATTTTATCTATGTTAAATATGAATCAAATAGACACTATATAGGATGGTAGCTTATAATGATAAAAGGAAATATGTGTAATCCCCATGAATCATAATAAAGGAGAAATTTCTCATACCACTTGCAAATATGGCACTTTAAAATTTTGAAACATTTACAAAACTAACACATATGCTTACCAGAAATACCAGATGATTTTCACAAGATATATATCTACAGCATATATATGTTAAATACATTTAAATGAAAAATTGTTACCACATAGAGGAGGAAGAAATGGGCTAGTTAGACAAATGTAGTTATTTTTTTTTTCTTTTCTTTTTGAGACAAGGTTTCCCTATTTAGTTCAGGCTGGCCTTGCACTTACTTTGTAGCCCAAGCTGGCCTCAGACTCTTGATGATTCTCTTGCCTCAGTTTTCCAAGTGCTGGGATTACACTTGACAAAATGCAAATTTTGGAAGGCAATACTGAAACTTTTTTTTAAGAATAATATTCCTGCAAAATATATATTCAAGATCTTGTTTTTTGTTTTCAAGATGGTATATCTTTAGCCTTTATTACATATTTACTAGATCAAGAAAATTGTGAAATTTATAGAGCAGAGGCTATTCCTTGGTATATTTGATTATCATAGCCTCCTTTCATGGAATTTAACATTATACTCCTTAGGCGAGATCCATACTTTCTAGCTGGCAGCAGAATTCACCATTTCCTGGGTATATTCACTGATTTTCTGTCTTCCTTTTCTTGTTTAACTACATGTTTGCAGTACATAATGCTCACAATCATTTTAGAAGATTGCTACATGTGCACAATACATTTCAATTCCCTTCTTTTTCTTCTTTCCCTTCACCCCCGTTTATTTTCCCAGCATCAGATTCATTTACTTATAAGACCTTATATTACCAAATATTTAGATTGAAAACCAGCCTAATAGGCCAAAGAACACATAAAATATGTAAGACAATTGTAATAATTCAAGGTACACTTTTAGATACATGGTCTGCCCTGGATTACAATATATTTTCCCTTTATTTATCTTTTATTTCTCTATCTATCTATCTATCTATCAGTCTATCTAATTTTATATGTAAGAGAAACCACGTGACATTTAAGCTTGTGTGTTTGAATTATATTACTTGACATGGTTTCAAGGTGCATGCATTTTCCCAAATGACTGAAATTTATTCTTTTATGGTAGAGTAGTACTCCATTGTGTATAAGTACCACATTTTTTATTCATTCATCTGTTGATCTGCATATAAGCTGTTTCCACTGATTTTCTTTATCCAATGACACTCAAAAATATTTGAGCCATTGCATCTTGCTATATAGCATCCCCCAATACTGGGAATATTCAAGTTAAATCACAAAATCAAACATTTTATTCATAAATCTATGTGACAATTCATACTTATGGCAGCAAAATAAAAATTTTAGCAAATAAATATGATTTACTCCTCTAATATTCCTTGTCTTTAAATAAGTCATAGAAAAATTTAAAAAAACAATTGCAATCATAAGATTTGATCATATGAGTTCAACTACTTTATTCACCAAGAAAAGTTCTGAAGTAAATACAAGTTGGTTTCATCACAATGGTGAATTTTCTCTACTCAATAAATAGCAAAACAAAAATGAACATTGGGTGCCTCAGTTAACAGATTAGGACTCAAATTTATGAATCTTTACATACTTACATATATGTATGCATTACAAATATAAAATACTGTGTTGTTATAGGCTGAATTGTGTGCCCTCAAATTCACAGGTTGAAATTCTAATCTCCAGAACTCAGAATGTAATATTTGAGGACAAGACCTGAAATCAAGCTAGCATATACCTTGAACTTGGACCTCAAAACTCCACAAGTGTGAGAAATTAATTTTTGTTGTTTAAGTCACCCAGTCTGATATGTCATGGTAAATCTACAACATTAAAAACAAATACAAAACCCTTGATTCCAATCCAAAACCATGAAGTTAATTCAAAGTACCTTTCTTTTCAATGTTCGTAATTTTCTTCTCTGGCAGGGAGGAATCAGGCCCTATTACCTCGTATATATTTATATATTTGGTAAATTCCTCTATGAAACCAATCTTTTGCGTCTTCCCCAAGACCTTCCATTGTAAGAAGTCCCTCTTGCTTTAGTCGTAATCCAACACGCTATTGTCTGAGGATGACTTCCTCTCCCTGCTCGGGCCCCGATACTCCATCTTGGGTCATCACTACTGGGATAAGACTGACGCTCCACACAGCACCAGTTCACTCTGGTGCCTTGTTTGCACTCTTCTGGCTCTAGTTCAGTACACCAAGGCGGGGGTCACCTTCTCAACTCATTCTATGACACCTGGGCTACCTGGGGCTCTAGTCATTATCATCCAAAGTGTCATGGATGCCTCAGCTGGAGAGGTTTAGGACATAATTGTTCAACAAACAAAAATAATGAAGAGAGAGGAGGAGCTAAAAGCCTGTTTCCCAGACATCATTAGCCTTTCGTTCATGTGTATTAGAGCAGAAGCTGCAGATAATGGGACCTATCAAATAAATGATTCCACTTATTTATTCTTTCTAGCAGATTCTAAGAAAGTGAAAATTCTAAAGTACATAATTAATTTTATGCTCTCAATACATTTGTTGAAGAGTAGATGACACTTGCAGTTGATTCTCCCATGCTAGGGGTTAAAGGGCTGATCTAAGAAAAAGATACCACCAGGTGGCAGTTAAACACACAAGCTTTACTGAGTGATGTTTTGACAAGTTTTAAGTGGGAAATCACACGGCAAATCCTTCAGAGAGTTCATCCAGGAGCTAGAGTAAAGTAAGACAACTGAGGAAAGCTAGAAAAGTCTCCAGAGAAGGGTGTCCGAGAGAGGAGGCCTTCCTCTCGAGGTGAGGTCACTCGACAGTACCAGGGAGAGGGACTCGGCATCAAAGACAGCTAAGGGATAGATGGCAGGTTCTATCTTGTCTATGGGCAAAGGATGATAGTAGAGATTTCTCTCTGTACATAATGCAGGCAGATTCTAAATAGCTCAAAAAGATCTGTTTGAGCTCTTTCTAAAATAATTGAATAGCTGAATGAGTAAAATTGTGAGTCTGAAGCCAGCTAACAGCTCTCAGCCTGCAGTGACGAAATAATGCTGGAATCCAAATCAACCCAGTGTCCACTTTTAGTGCATTGAGCTAACGGTTGCACACCTCTGATGGGCAGGAAATTAGTCAGGGCTCTCTAGAGAAGCAGGAGCAAGAGGGTACACATGCATACTGTTCTGACTTACAGCTAGACGTCCACGCAAAGCCTCAAGTACTCATAGGCAGGGCCTTTAAAAGGGAGCTGAATCATGGAAACTTTACAACTAAAAGTGATATTAGGAGGTTGAGCTTTGTCACAAGTGTTACCAGCTATGTCATCTGAAAAGTCACGTGTCCCTCCTGGGCTCTCTCCTTCTCTCTCTGCTTCCTGACCCACACGAAATGAGCCACTCTCCTCTGCCTTAGTCCCAGACCCTTCTGCTATGCCCTTCCTGTGGGTGTCAGCTCTCTCTGTCTCCCTCTTTCTCACTCTCTGTCTCATCATCTCTTGGTATCCATAGAAGATTTCCGTTCCAGGGACCTTTGCAGATACCAAAACCCTCAGATGCTCAAGACTTTTATATAAAACAGGTATAATCTATGTTCAGCTTCAGGTATATTTTAATTCCTCTCTAAATTACTTATAATACCTAATTCAATGTAAAAACTATGTGAATAATTGAAATACAGTATTGTTTCTGGAATAATGACAAGAAAAAAAGATTGTAAGTGCTCATTACAAATGGAAATTTTTCTGAATATTTTTGATCCATGATTATTTGAACATGTGGATGCATTACCATGGAAACAGAGGGCTACTTATCTATCATGTGTCTATCTATCTATCATCTATCTAAAACTACCTATGACTGAATTGAAATTGGCCTCTTTTAGTTCAGAAGATCAGATTCAATAATTTAAATCAAGTTAACACAGTAATTTCATCACAAAAGATAATGGACCAAATACATTGTGTATAAATTTACAATTCGATAATTACCTGATATCAAGGAAATCTCTTAGAATGACATCAAGCAAATGAACCCATAAAAAATGTGTTTATTTGACACCGTTAGTCAGAGAAAAATTGCTTTTTCTTATAATAAAACACTAAATACAGGGACATAAAATTGAGAAATTCACAAAAATGCATAATAGGTTTTGTGACTGACAGAAAAATTAAAAAACAAGAAAAATGATATTTTTATTGATTAATCAAATTATCAAAATTTTTTAAAGATATAAAATGTTACACTGATAGTCAATGAAAATTAGAAAGAAAGCTAAGTTTTTATTGAGGAGATTGTATGCTTTACTGGTTGTTAAATTCATTATATTTCATGAAACATAAGAATACAAAATGCATAGTCTGTGGACTACTATACATTTAAACAACTTTGTGTTAAAGATGATGTGATAGTTATATTTAAAATTGCAGCTAATATTAAGAGAAGATATTTTCTAAAGAACTTTGTTTTACTAAGGAAGTAATTCAAATGTATGCATTTAACATTCAGGTGTTATTGAAACATTTTAAACCATATTTTTTGGCCCATACACAGATATTTTTGTGCCATGAAGATGATAAAAATAAGCTTGTAATATATAACTTTGAGTTCAAAAATGAGTTTTTTA
>RJWT010053469.1:0-10407 GCA_004365215.1 Cuniculus paca | reverse complement strand
TCTGTTCACAGTAGGTTCATGGAGACGCAGTTAGGTGACACTCAGTGCACTCACTGTGAGTAGTTTTATTATAGGCAGCTAAGTTAGACAGAAATTAATATATAGTCAGAGAGGGACTGGGCTCTCAAGGAAGTCAGCACAAAAATCAAGACATCAGAATTGTGGCTGGGAGGCACATCTGAAGATGGTCAAGCCTCAAGATAAAGATGCAATGGCCAGGCCTGCATGCTTCCAAAAGGGATAAACGGTAACTTGGAATTATACTGTAATTAGCACCACTTGGTCCAGTAGGTTCGGACAGGCATCAGTTGTCTGGGTGGGTGACTGTAGAATCTTCCCAAAATGTCTGCTTTCTTTCCATGTACTACTGCAATGTGACCTGTTTCCCTATTGGATCAATATTAGCTAAGCTATACTTGTAATCCTCTAGGTTGGTTGTAGTTTGACCCATGTGGTACCCACATTGTGGATTTGCTGTATAAATTACCGTGACAAAGGGCCTCAGTGGACACCCATTTGGGACCCCTCCTAGAAATCCAAGAGCTATTCTTCTTTGTTTATTTTCAATAAAGCTCCCCTAACTTCTTCCTTTGGTTTGAGACTTTATTCCTCAATGCTGTGGAACCATGAATTTGGTACATTTGACATCTAACAGGTTGGGAGTTATATTTCTCCTGTATCAGTTTCAGCACACTTAAGGAGTACAACCAACACACAGCTAATTTCAAAACATTTCTACTATCCCAGAAGAAAGCCTATCCCCAGGAGCAGTCAGTAGCCTTCCCTTCCCTCAGAAACCACTAATCTACCTTTGCCTCTGTGGACCTGCTCATTCTAAACATGTCACAAAAATGGAATCACATGATATGTGGCCTTTCATGTCTGTCTTCTTTCACTTAGTTAGATAGAAGCAAGTTTCTTCCATGTCATAAGGTTCTTCCGTGCTGCAGCCCATCAGTGCTTCATTTCTTTATACACCCAAAGAATGTTACACTGTGTGGATGAACCACATTTTATTAATTCACAGACTGATGGGCATTCAAACAATGCTGCTATCTACATATGTGTGCAAGCTCCTATGTGAATGTGTTGTCATTTCTCGTGAATAGCACCTAGGAGTGGAATGGCGAGGTGATACGATGGTCCATGTCTTAACTTTCTGAGAACTTTCCAGACAGTTTTTTACAGCACCTCCTCTTGACCCCAAGCTGGCTGCTTTAACTGAGGTTCCCTTCAGCTCATGGGGGATCCTCCTCTCACCACTGATACAGTAACACTGGGAGCCTGCTATGTTCTTCAGTCCTGCCTCACACTTAGTTTTACAATGTGCGCCATTCATAGATATCTTATGTTGGGTTGGGACTCAGTCCCACCACATGTCACCTGCTGGAACCACATTTTCTGATCTCATGTCAGAAAGACTCGAAGTTCAGCATGTCAGCCTGAACTTATGAGGTCCACTGCTAGGATCTCCCAGGGCAGGGAAGAAGATGGAGGTCTGCATCACCTCAGTGGACCCATGATACAGGCACACTGAATTACAGGTGTGTCTGAGGTGTGGTGGTGCAGACCTACTTAAAGTCTAAACATGGGGTCAGAAACACTGTTGCTGGCTGGACCATGATGCCTAGCTTACTATGTCAGGTACACATAGGGCATCTGGCTTTACCAAAAAAAGAGGAGGAACCTAAAACTTAATAGTTTTATAAGCTCATTAGGCCCATGGAACCAAACAGACCCAGAAGGCCTCAGTGAAGGGACATGTGCTTCAGAAAAAGAACAGGTATGGACCTGAGATCCTAGCAGACACAGAGGTAAAAGGGACATAGAGGTGTGTAATGGAGTAGAACAGTACCCTTCAGGACAGGGCCATGGAGCCCTACATTTGAATGGTCCCCTGAAGATATGGGAGACTTTGCACCAGTGTCCTCATTGATAACGGGATCAGGGAGCTCATCCAGGTGGGCGCCACTCCCCTATCCCCCTGCTTAATAAGCTGAGTGTTGCCCTGGCTGGTCTAGAACCTCAAGCAATCCTCCCACCTCATTCTGAGCAGCCCAGGCACATACCACCATTCCCAACTTGTATTTTCCTTTTGATTTCCCCTTTTTTCCTCTTAAATTTTTTAGTAGAGTTGTTTTTGACCTGTCTTCAGATATAAGAAAAAGATTTGGCCATAATACATCAACAGTGAAAAGGAGAGCAAAGCTGTGAGGGTGTAAGGGGAGAAAATCTAGCAGAGGAGTCCAAGTACCCAGGCCTGGTCCTGGGCTTG
The DNA here is from genome assembly GCA_004365215.1 of Cuniculus paca. Taxonomy (NCBI): domain Eukaryota; kingdom Metazoa; phylum Chordata; class Mammalia; order Rodentia; family Cuniculidae; genus Cuniculus; species Cuniculus paca. Next base: position 8,132 of record RJWT010053469.1, on the reverse strand, counting down.
GCTGGCCCACAGCCCCTACCTTCTCCTTTAGCAAGGTGCCCCGCTCCTTCAGCAGGCAGTTGATCATGACAGTAGCTGCTCGAGAGCAGTTCTTGTCAGGGTCTCCCAGGCCCTCAAACATAGTTAGCAAAAGGCTGATGAGCTGGTCTGGTGGGAGGCGCTTGGCAATAATCTAGAAGGGTGGTACAGAACAACAGAGGTAGAGTTGGCCCTAAACACCAATCCTTCAGGTGGAAAATCTCAGGCTTCCCTCTTCCTGCCTCCCCTCCTTGTCTTCCAACCCCGGGTGGCTGGAAGGTGGTTGCAAGATGGTCCCTGGGCAGCTACAGGACTGGGGACTCCCAACGGGGAGGATCAGAAAGTATCCTGCCATGGGCACAGAAGGTCTGTGGCTGCCCTCCAGCTCAGCAGTGGATACAGCTCCTTTTCTTTTCCTCTTACCAAGGGAGACTAGCCAGGGAAGACGACAGACAGCATCAGAGTGGCAGACACCAGGGCACTAGGCTCCTACTGTACACTGACTGGCCCAGGGTAAGTCCCTACTCTCCCAAAAAGAGCCCTGGTGACTCCTCCATCACCTTTTCCTCCGCTGGAGACCCAGGTCTGGAACAGCTGCCCAGGAAAGGGCTCACAAAAGGTCCAGTGAAGGTGGGACACCTTTGAGTAGCCTCTGAGGGTACACCAGGCAGGCATGCAGCGGGTAGGGTACCCTGACTCACAGAGCCGACCCAGACTGCAGTGGGATAAAATGGCTCTGCCAGCTGGAACCCAAGGAAGGGCCCACCACTGGCACCTGTGTGGGCAAGCTAGAGGCCATGGCTGACCAGTTCATGTGGCTCTCAGTGGACACTGATCAGGGCAGGCTACAAACGCAAACTTTAGGACAAGACAGCCTGACTCTGCTCTAGAAACCAACATCTTAAGTGAGTAAGCAGGCTGGGGTGTAGGTGGCAGCGGCCACTGGGCCAGCTGGGCCTTGAGCTCTCACTGCCTCTTTACTCTCTACCAAAGCCTTGCCACACACAGCATCATTCTCTTGTGTGTACTACGGTGCTCCACAGAGGGCAGGCATGGGAGACGTAGGCTGTGTTGGCCAGACATGGCTCCGGACAAGTTCTCTGAATGAATTCCACATCCCCTGCTCTGTATCTACAGGTCCCATGGCACCTGCAGAGCCCAGAGGAGTTGTTCTCAGCCCCAAGAGATACAGCCCCTCCTTCCCGAGCGTATGTCCTGGCAATACCTGAGCTATGCTGTGGCAGGCATGGAAGAGGACAGCAGGGTCAGTGTGCACGAGACTGTCTCTGAGAGGGAGGAGTCGCTCGACCACTTCATCACGGTGTTCTCGGGAGAAGCCTGAGCAGAAGGAGTCAGACTGAGACCTTCCCTAGCCATTCCACAACCAAACTCCATGCCTGCTCCCTCCTAGCACTCTGCCCACCTGGCCTCCTACCCTGAGCAGAGCTCACCCTCATAGCCCAGCTGCAGGTAAAGCAACGAGTGGATGCAGTCCACGGCCTCCTGGCGAGTGGCACGCCACAGGTCCGCACAGCGGGGGGAGAAGAGGCCGATGAGGAGGCCCAGGTTGTGGAAGGGCACCAGAGCCTGGGGGTTGACAGCACAAGGGGGCCGGGCTACAGGAGTGCTAGGGGATGGGAAAATACTGCTTACACCCCAAAGACACAGAAGAGGGTCCTGTGGACTGGGCCTTCCCTGTGGCCTGTCAGCCCCTTGTGAGTTCCTTCTCCCTATCCTCTCAGTGTGGGATCTGTTTAGCTCAGCCGAGCTGACCATACCTAGTCCAAAGTGTCCCTACATGGGGGTGGGGAGAAGCAGGTATGTGGAGGCAAAGGGACAATCAGGGGATGAAGAGGAAGCCCCTAAAAGGGCAGCACAAGGGGAGGAGGTACGTAAGACCCCTCTGTCCTGATGGGGTCCCAGTCCATCTCTTAAGTCTCTCTCTCCCCTAGGGCTCACTCTTCCTCTTCCCTGGGCCCTGCAACGGCACCTACCCTCTGCCCACATATGCTTGTCCCGGCCTCCCTTGCTCCCTCTCTCCCCCGCACCACACAGGCTCCAGACATTGCTGCTTCTGAAACTCTAGAAACCAGCCCCTCTTAGTCCACCACTGATGAGAAGGAAGCGTTTCAGGTCAGGAGGGAAAGACTCCTAGGTCCTGGGTGCAGGACCTCAGCATAGGTCGCCACCGTTCTTAGGTTAGATTCATCACAACCCAGACCAAGATAAACTCCAGTCAGACATTATGAAAAACAGGTCATGAAAGAAGGCAAGTGGGAAAAGTCCATGGAAATGTACACTGGACGGATAGCCATCAAGAAACCTCCAGATATGGCCACATAAAAAATGAATGTTTTTGTATATTAAAAACAAAACTGCTGGGGATTTAGCTCAGCGGCATAATTACCTGCCTGGCAAGCGCAAGGTCGTGAGTTCGATCCCCAGTACCAAAACAAAAACGAAACAAAAAAAACTACCAAAGGAAAAGCTCAGAATGGTCCTGGTAGGTGACAAATAGATGTTTCAGCCAGGCATGAGCCACACCATGACTGAGCTCTGAGCTGGGTCTCAGGATGATGCTGGCTGTCGCAGGTCCTCAATCCATTTCAGAGCTGGGGCAGCAGCTAGAAAAAGGCCTGGACTGAGGCCCTCATGCAGGGTTCCTGAGCCCAGCAGCGTAGGGAGGGGACACAGGGGACATAGGGAAACCAGTACTCACGCTGACTTGCAGGTGCTCCAGGAAGTAGTGCAACAGGCGGGCACTCAAGCCCAGTGCCCGTGCCCTCTCATGGCCCCGTGGGGACTTGATCCACGGGCTCAGGTGCTGGGAAAACGAGAACTTCACACAAGTGCCAGTGATGGGGCAGCCCAGGAGGACAGGAGTCTGTGCACCTGAGGGCTGGCTCAGCATCACTTCCAGGCCACCCCCCTGTCTCCAGAGGGCCAGGCAGGCACGTGGTATGGCTTCCAACTCAGGGCACACTGCAGTTTTCCCTGCCCTGTCCTCTGACCAGGGCTACCAGGCAGGATGGAGGATACACTCCTAGATGAAGGGTTTCATCCTTCCCCAGCCCATTGTGGGCTGAAAGGAGTGGGAAGGGCATGCCAGCAGGGTCTGTGTCCCCCCATCTCGCCAGCCCCAGATGGTCAGGAGCTTGTGTCCAGGATGCATGTTCCTCCTCCTAGTACCACACAGTGGGGGCAGAGGGACGCTGCACAGCCCTCACTGAGTCACCACTGCCCTTCTGTGTCAGGGAGGGGTACTACCTGCTTGCTCAAAGACACCCCTCACTGCAGAGTACACACAACTGTCCCTGCAGTGCCCTTCCACCCCTACCATCCCCATGATTGCGAACCTCAATTATGACCTGCAGGCCCTGGGGGGTCATGTTCCACTGCAACAGACTTGTCAGCAAGTCTTCAAGGGCACGAACTGTGTCCAGATACAGGGGCTAGAAGGAGAGCCAGACCACCCAGCCCCCCAGATGATCCCATCACTTATATGGCCTTCCCATGGCCTCTGCAGACATATACACATGGTCAGGGGACATGCAGTACCTCCTGGCAGCCATCATCCTCTGCCTGAGGCTCAGGAGTCAGGGCCATGACACTATGTAGGCAGCCATGGATCACGTCAGCCTGTGCCTGCTCTTCTAGTGGTGGCTCCAAAGAGCTGAGCAGCAAGTTAAGGGCCCCCAGCCAGGACTGAGCACCAGGTCTTCTCTAGCCAGCCCCCCAGAAACCTTGAGATCTCTGCAGATGGTACAGCTGCAGGCTTCTGAATGCACCCACACAGCACATGCACACACACAGTACACACAGGCAGGGAAGGATACAGCAGGTGAGTGCAGGTGAGCATGGCTTTCTTCCGAAGGGGTGTGGTCAGGGACTCTGTGGGCTCTGCCCTGATGAACTCCTGGGTGAGGGGGCCACAGACTCAGTCTTTAGAGAGGGCACTACCCTCTTTCCCTGCTGGGCCTGAGCCTCGTCTCAAGTGACTGCTCTCTTAGGGCCCAGGGCTCTGCCTTACCCCTCCAGGGCTTTCTCTCTCACCTCGCTAGGTGCTGCCTCTATAGTCCTACAGAACCACCATGATCCACCAACCTGCTTCCCCAGGAACCTGCCCCAGGAACCTGCCCCAGGAGCAGTGTCTGCCCAGCACGCACCATCATCTGTGCCACCAGCTGTGCTTTCCTTGAGAAGTGGAAGGAGCCAGGCTGAGTGCTGCTGCGGGCAGTCTGGCTAACCATGCACAGGCTCTGGACGAGACTCAGCTTCAGGGTTGGGTCCTGGAGAAACACCTGGCTGCAAGAGGCTGCCAGCACTCTGCTGCACAGCCTAAGGGGTGGCCACTTCCAGGTCCACAGGGCTGAGCCTAGCAATGCAGGCCAGCATACATGCTGCTCTCCCTATGCAGCGAGACAAGACTCCTCTGCATCTTTAGGAGCCCTTCACCCAGTCCTCCTAACCAGAGGATTCCCAGCCACAGGCAGACAGTCCCAGAGTAGGGTGTGTGGTCACAGCCCCCAAGGTGGGAGGAGGGCCTGGCTGAGGAGACTGCCCGGCTGGGCCTCATAGAAGTTGTGTAGTGGTGGGGAGCCCCACCCTGCCAGCCAGGTCCAGAAAGCGAAGGTGAAGGCTATGCTCTGCTCCTCAAAAGAGGCCAACTGTCCCTGTGAGGGGCTGGTCAGGTTAGTGCCAGAAGAGAAACATGTTAGTGAGGCCAAGGAGCTTCCAGTGCCATCTCCATTGGTCCTGGGATCTGCTGTCCTCCAGAAGCTCTGGGGGCCTGGAGACAGGCAGCTCCAGGAGCATCAGAGAGCACAGCCTGAGGAGCCTCAGGGCTGTCCCTATCTGTGAGGGTTACAGCCACAAGGCGGTCAGGCGCACTAGCTTCCTGGAATGTGGGCTAAGCCTAACTGCTCAGAGGTGGCAAAAGCCCTGCTCCTCCCTAGAGCAGGAGCTTGGCCATTCAGGCCCCAAGAAGAGAGGCTCCTCCGATGAGAAATGAGCAGAAGGCCCTGGAACAATATTGTAGGATAGTTCCCCAGGGACTAGCCAGGTTTCAGTCTGGTTCTGTCCCCATAGCCCAGCCCAGCAGAAACATAGGAAAGCACAACCCACATGCAACGCCTCCACACTGTACCTTGGTTTCTACTTTTATTCCCAGAACCTGAACAATAAAAAGTGAAATGAATTAAGACATACAACTCTGGCATGCATGACCAGGACCAGCCCCCACAGACAGCCACAGTACCCACCTTGTTGTTGAAGCACTGGAACATGTTGGGGAGGATGTCAGACTCCACCTTGGCCAGCACCAGCTCTCGGGGCGCCCGTGCCGCTATGTGCCCATAGCACAGGATCAGCGCACTCTTCACCTTCTCTACCTCATGCTCACTTCGGTCCTGGCACACAAAGGAATCAGCAGCTGTCAGCTACTCAGATAGCTATGATATCACACAGGAAGCCTTGTACTCATACCATGTGTTCCTAAACTTCCTCAGTCCTCTTGGAAGGAGGGTCAAAGCTGACTGGCAGCGCCAGAGGCATAATTCAGAGTACCACCCAGGGACAGCAGGACCCCGAGGGTGCAATGGGAACCAAATGAAAGGAGGAGAGGTCTGAGCAGGGGGGACCATGCAAGAGGAACTGGGAGGCAGAGGAGCTGGGGGACAGGAAGTTTGGCTACTTGGAGGCACAAGAAAGGTATATAGGGCAGGATGTGATGATGCATATATGTGATCTCAGCACCAGGACGCTGAGGCAGGAGGAGTGCCTTGAGTTCAAGGCTACCCTGGGGGCAACACAGTGAGTTCAAGGCCAGTCTGAACTACATAGCAATACCCTGTCTCAACAAAACAAAACAAAACAAAACAAAACAGGTAAGTAGGTCCTCTACACCTGGCCAGCTCTAAGGTTCTGCAGCTGGGGTAATCACCAGAGACAGAACTAAGGGTCAACTGCTTAGGTGAGGATGATAGGGATGTTCACCCTCTCTTACACTAGGCCTTGTCTCTGACATAAGAGCACAGCAGAGGTCTGTGCGGACAGTCTGGTCATACACTCTTGACTCCCAGAGCTTGTCTCAGGACTATTACTGGCAGAAGGAAGCATATAAACAGCTAAATTTGTTTCTAGGAGGCCCTTCTGCCTTTTGCTGGGAGGGGAGCCCACACCCACAGGAGGGAACCCAGAAGGCCAAGGGGGTGCTTCTTACCTACCCAAGCCTGAGGTCACCTGCTCCCCAGTGTCACTTGTGAAAAGACACAGCTGTCTTCAAAGGAGTAGGACCAGCCCCCTAGGACCTTGAAATGTAGGGAAGCTGCCAGGCCCCAACCTCCACCCTGGGTGGTGATCCCTGTACCTTAAAAATGCTAAAGATGCCACTGGATTTCCTGAGCACATCAGACTTTACAAAGTCCTCCAGCTGGGCCAGGGTGTCTTCGAGGTGGGAGATAGCACAGATCCCAAAGCAACAGGCGAGGCCCTGGGGAGGCACACAGGAGAGCTCACACTGAGCCGAGGAGGCCTCACTCTAGAACATGCTGGGTGTGGGGGCATAAACACTGCCCACATGTACATGTGTGAGTACAGACAACACACTACACACATGTGCGCACGTTCCTAAGTGCGTACAATATGCACACACACAAGCTGGCTGGCTGGCCGAGAGGACACAGTGTGACCACTGCCAGCCAGCCCTTGGTGTCCAGGGCTTCCCCACCTCATGCTCTACTTCCTCATGGTATCTGGCTGTTTCCAGAAGCTCCTGCAGATGCTTCCTCACCACTTCCTTACTTGTAGCAGCAAGTAGGGTAGTTCCTATGCATTTATACAGGAAGTTCTAGAACAGAGACAGAGAACACAGCAAGCATGACTCCTGACTGCAAGAACATCTGTGTTGCCATAGTGCTGCTGCTGCAGCATCATGCCACCAGCTGCATGGGTGGGGCCTCTGTGTAGGAGGAGGGTGCGCCCTGGGCCATGTCTTAAGAGCAATAGGCAGGCAGCAGCCTCCCCCAAATCTCAGCTGCCATATAGTATGAGGCGGCTCACGGCCCTATTTTTCCTGTCTCTACCAGGGCCACCAGAGTCACAGGAAACAGGCCCAGACAGCAAATGATGCAGATTCAAAGTACAGGAGCCTGGAGCCTGAGGACCATGTCCGCCCACCCCGCTGGCCCTTCCTTTGCACCTTTTCCTGGGGTATCCCGTTGTAACATGGCAGCTGCTTGCACATCTCCAGGCTCAGCTGGCAAGTCCACATGTTGTCAGAAACGACAGCCAGAGTTTCCCGCAGGAACTGCAGATGAGGCACCAGTGAGGGGCTGAAGCCTGGGTATGCCTCAGGATGGCCAGCTGGTCTGCAGGTGACCTCCGAGCTGAGCAGTGGACAGCAAAGCAAGCCCTGGATGGGCAGCTATCAGCAGGCTCGGGCACAGATGACTCTGGGCCAGGCAGGGGTAGAAGAGAAGGCTCCCATGCCAGTGTGGCCCAAATTCCCTCAGTTTGGTGTTGCTGCTAGAGGGTGGGTGCCTTGTCACAGCAATCTGAGGCCAGCTGCCATCCTCACCTAAGACTCTCCATGTTCTTGAGCCCCTGCCCCAGTCACACCACCAGAGTGCAAGCAATACAACCCTAAGAGCAGGTAGCCCCCAGCATCCACCTCCCACGCTCTCCTGACCCCAGCCTAGGGGATGCTTCAGTGCCAGCCAGGCCATGCTCCAGCCTTTTCTCCCAGCTCTCACCATCAGCAGCTTTTCCTCCCATTCCTTCAGCGAAAGTGTTTCTTCAGTATGCTCTGCAACAACCAGAGGCCCTACTGTTCTGGGTCCCATTGGGCAAGCCGTCCCAACATGCACAAGTGGGAGCCTCACACCATATACCTCCCCATCTTCTGGAGCCTCCAGCAGCTAGCCCAGCAACATCTGCAGGGAGCCCTGTGTAAGCCCTACACTGTCCAGGCCTTTTCTTGGACCACAGCCAAGACTGTTTCTTCTAAATTACAGAGCCCTGGTTCACATTGGCTAGCTTTGAAGCCACCTGGCAAACATGAGGTCTGGGTGGCTCATGGCTCCCCGTTAACCTTCCAGCCTCACCATCTAAGTACT
>RJWT010053468.1:0-10404 GCA_004365215.1 Cuniculus paca | reverse complement strand
TTCTCCTTAAAATGGCTTCTTTCATGCTTCACAATAAGTTTGTCTGGTGGAGGGTTTCCTGCATTGGTTACATACACAGGGTCTCTCCAGTGTGAGTTCTTTCATGTCTTTTACACTGACTGTTTCTGGTGTAAGCTTTTCCACATTGGCTACATACATAAGGTTTCTCCACAGAGTGACTTCTTTCGTGTCTTTTACAGTGACTGTGTCTGGTGAAGGCTTTGCCACATTGGTTACATACATAGGGCTTCTCTCCAGTGTGAGTTTTTTAATGTCTTTTACATATACTCCTTGTGGTGTAGGCTTTCCCACATTGGATACATACACAGGGTTTCTCTCCAGTGTGAGTTCTTCGATGCATTCTGTATCCACTTGGGGATTTAAATGCTTTTCCACATTGGTAACATACATATGGTTTCTCTCCAGTGTGATTCCTTTGATGTATTCTACAATGACTATATGAAGTAAAAGCTGTGTCACATTGGTTACATACATAGAGCTATTTCACTTTGAGTTCTTTTATGCATTTCACATCCTCTTGGGGATTTAAATGCTTTCTCACATTGATTACATACATAGGGTTTCTCTCCAGTGTGAGTTCTTTGATGTTTTTTACAATCACTTTGGGATATAAATGCTTTACCACATTGGTTACATGCATACGGTTTCACTCTGGTATGAATTCTTTTATGTCTTTGAAGACTTCTGTATGTGCAGAAAGCTTTCTCACATTGGATACATATATATGGTTTCTCCCTACTGTGAATTCTTTCATGACGTTTACAAACGGTGTGTCTGTTAAAAGCTTTTTCACAATGTGTACATATATATGGTTTCTTCCCACTGTGAATTATTTCATGACATTTACGAAGACTGTGGCTGCTAAAAGCTTTCCCACACTGATAGGGTTTCTCCCCATTGTGAATGTTTTTGTGTCTTTTACAAACACTGTATCTGCTGAAAGTTTTCCCACATTGATCACATACATATGGTTTCACACCAGTGTGAGTTCTTTCATGAATATTACACTCACTGGGTGTGCTAAAAGCTTTTCCACAATGTGTATATACGTATGGTTTCTCCCCAGTGTGAATTCTTTCATGACGTTTATGAAAACTGTATCTGCTGAAAGCTTTCCCACATTGATAACATACATAGGGTTTCTCCCCACTGTGAGCTCTTTCATGACTATTACACTCATTCTGTGTGCTAAAAGCTTTTCCACAATGTGCACATACATATGGTTTCTCCCCAGTGTGAATTCTTTCATGACTTTTACATTGACTGTGTGTTCTAAAAGCTTTTCCACGATGTATACACACATACGGTTTCTCCTCAGTGTGAATTCTTTCATGAGTTTTACAATTACTGCATCTGCTGAAAGCTTTCCCACATTGGATACATACATAGGGTTTCTCCCCAGAGTGAGTTCTTTCATGTCTTTTGCAAACATGGCATGTGGTGAAGGCTTTCATACATTGCTTACATACATAAGAGTTTCTTCACACTGTGAAGTTTTTTGTGTTTCCAAAATGAAATGTCATTATTGAATACTCCACATGCTGTTTACTAACATACTGATTTTCTACAGTGTTAGCTATTTTATGTATCTTACTATCATGGTGAGAATTAAAATCTTTCTCATACTGTATATATAAGTCTTTATTCACTTCACTGTGATTTCTTTCCCCTCTTTGAACACATTTGGGTGTACTGAATGTTTTCACATCTTTCTCAAAGAGAAAGGATTTCTCTGCAGTGCTGCTTCCTTCAGGATAACCAGAGTAGCATTTGGAACCTTGGTTATATTCATAGGGTTTCTCTCTAGGGATTTTGTTTGCATGGTTGTGAAAGAAGTGGAGGTCAGTGCAGGTTTTCCCATCTTCAAATGCCTGATACTTGTGTGATTTGAGACTAGTGTCAGTTATGAAGGGAACTTTGGGCAATATCTTACCAATGAAGGACATTCTGCAAGTGTACTGTTCACTTGGTTTTGTTCCGATTGATTTCATGTGCATATTAATATCTGGAGTCCAGAGTCTCACTTCTTCATGCCAAAGCCATAATTTATGTTGTAAGCACTTCTTTGCTTCTTCCCTTCTGAAAAAGAAAGATAAGAAAACATGACCTATAAATCACATTTAAAAGTCATTTTATTAATGATTTTTCTATGAGATCAGGTTTCTTGCCTTCTAAGAATATTTGATCATGAATTTCCTGTGTACTCTGAATCGTGGCTTGAAAACAGCATTTACCAAAAGCATAAGGTACGTTTTTTATTTATAATTCACATGACTGCGATACACAACACTTTCCTTTTGAGTAATTCATATACATTCATGTATAGCATACGTGTTCTATGTTTGACACCTGTTCCTTCAGAACTCAACCCCTCAGTGTTCCACTGAATCTCTTAACATTTTCTAAACTATCTACTGCTCACTTTTCTACCATCTGTCCTTTATTTAAACCTCTAATTCATATGGTCGGGTTGTCATACAAATTATAACTCGAAGTGCTATCTGTGTGTCACATATTAAGCATAACATTATGATTACAGAATCCACCCACTTTTTCTTAAGTGACATCATATCATTCTTCTCTATGGCTGAGTATTCATCCAGCACATAGACACACCACATTTCATTCACTGTTGGAGATGGATTCCAGGGTTTGAGCACGGAGCTACACCCTAGTCTCAGTTTTTTTAAGCACACTTCTATCAAACATTGTTACCCAGGCTAAGCATGAATGTTTGTCTTTCCTATCACAAGTTCAGTGTTAGAATTCAGAACAAGTTAATATCACGTGGAGTCTTCTCAGTCACTTTAAAATATTCATCTGTGAATGAGCATGTAGGATGTTTCCTTAGCTTAGGTATTGTACATTCTGCAGCTACAATGTTGGGTATGTATATTATCATCATCATATGATTACTTTAGCCTTGAGAGGAAGATACCCGGGAAGTATAGTTGAATACAACAGAGTTTCTATTATCTATAGAGATCATGACATACAGTCCAAACTAGCATTGACTGTTATGTAGCAGGTTGACCATTACTTGTCGCAATCCTCCTTCATTTATGTCCTGACTGTTGGGAAGGTACGTATGCACAACTATTCCAGGCAAAATGGAACTTCTCTTTTCACCCTTTTCAAAAACATCTACGCACATTTCCATTAAGGTTATGATGCATGAGTTGCCCACCAAGAGTACAGGATGGTGTATCCTAATACTTTAAAACATGAGTGGACTGAATGATGGGGACGATTTTCTAAAAAGTGCTATTCATCAAAATCATGGCATTCACTTGCTTTTTCAATACTCCCATGTGGTTAACACATAGCAGAATACTGAATGTGTTTTAAATACAAATAGCACTACTTACATAATTTGTTTGACATGAAAGTGGTCTTTTCAACACACTCACATATATACATGATTACATATAGAGAACTTGACTTTTAGTCCAAACACAATGTACGTTTTCTATAAAGCTATGCTCACAATTTCATAGAATAATTTTTTTTTTTTTTGCGGCACCGGGGATTGAACTCAGGACCTTGCACTTGCCAGGCAGGCGATTAGACCGCTGAGCTAGATCCCGAGCCCTGTTTTTGAGACAGGGCCTCACTATGCTGTTCAGGCTGGCCTTGAGCTCACTTTGTAGCCCAGGCTGGTCTCGAACTCACTATAAGCCGCCTTTCTCAGCCTCCCCAATGCTGGGATTACAGGCATGAGCCACCACGCCCGGCTTCACAGAATATTTTTTATAATTTCACCATGGAAAAAATATTTGATTGTTATACAATAAATATTGTGATTTGTAGCATACTGTCAGTACTCCCTAAGTTTCAGATATTGCACTATTTCAAGTACTGTATCTTCAGAGTACAGATACTCAACATGTATGCATCCATGCAGAAATTTCTTGAGATTGAAAAATCTGATGCTTGGTTTCCCTATTTCTGCTCACAACCTGAACAGTCAGGAACATTCACATTTTCAGACTGAAAATTACCTTATACTTCTCCTGTATTCTTTGTATTCATGTTCAATTTTCTGTTCATCCCAATTTTTTCCTAAAGTGTACAAAGAGAAATATAATGAAGAACAACTACGTAACACAAAAACTAGCAGATGTCAGTTAGATTCAGTGTAAAATGTAAGCATCACTGGAAAATGCATTAAGATCTCTCCATATTGCAATAAAGGAAACTGCACTAATGTGCAACATCCTTTTGTCTCAGATACCATAGATAAAATGACACTTTCCTCACCAAAGCAACCATGTTCCTAAAGTTTTCCCACATCACATGTTTATAAAGCTTCTTTTGGGATGGATCCAGCAAAGCCCACTCCTCCATGGTGAAGTTCACAGCCACATCCTCAAAGTTCACTGTCTCCTAAATCATCAAAGGAGGAAGACTGAGACTCATGACACCTTGAACCACCTTAACGCATAAAAATTTGAAGTGAGGACATCACAGGTCAGTCCAGATTGGCTACCAAATGTATTTATGGCCCAGGTGGGAACAACAGCCAAGCAGAAAAGCCCCAGCATGGGTACCGTTGCTTGCCTACCTGTTGGGAGCAGCTAAAGCTGGAATTTGACCAAAACTGTGGGGGTGAGACAAGCTAGGTTCGAGAACAAACACTGCACAGGAAAGCAAAAAAAAACAAAAAACAAAAAAACAAGTGACACTGGGCACATAAACATCAAGCGCTTAGGTTGCCACACATGCAGATTATTGGCTACAGAGTGTCATGTGACATGAAGTTGTGAAATGTGTATAATAAACTCACTGCTTTGGGGAGGTAGTTCCTTTCCTTCCATCAGGAGAGAAGGCTCCACCTGACCTCAGCTTTCGTCTTTTATTTATTTTCCCTTCCTTTCGATGTCCCCATCCTGGGAACATCAAGAGCCATGCTGATTGTGGCACCCAGTCCATAATACTTCTCTGTTTCATTGGTTTTCCTTCTTCCATTTGGTTGTTGGTTATGTTTTGTTTTCTGTTGTTTGGTCGTGTTTTATTTTTGGTGGGTATTTTTTTATGTCTTTCCACTTTTTTCTCTTTTTTCTTTTGTTCTTTTTACTTTCATGACTTAGACTTCTTACCTTTGTTTTTCTAATCTTCTACTTGTCTTTTTTGTCTCTTTCGTTCGATGTACTGCTTGATTTGCAATACTTTCATGTGAGTAAACACTGTTTTTTCCTTTCCAAGTTTGCTTCAATACATCTTGGCTTTATTTCCAAAGCTGTTCTTCACATGTCCTCTAGTTTCCCCAAAGTTGGATGTTTTCCCCTTCAGCCGTGTGCTTACTGTATTTGACCTCATTTACCTCTCTCTCTCTTGCCACGTCCTTCTTAGTCGTGCAGGGCAAGAGGGTAAAATGTCTTCAGTAAGAGGAAAGTCATTGCATCTAACTTCCTGATATATGTCAGACATGTTATATAACTGTTGCAACTGCTCCTGCAGTTGAATGTATCAACTTAGTAGGTAGTATATTAAATCAGTAGTCATGCTATGTTTGAGACTATTGTTGATAACCACACCAATTTAGCCAGTGTGCTATACCTGTCATGATCAGTATTACTCTGTCGTAAGTGTACAGGCTGATAACCATCACCATACTCCATTGCCAAAGGGGTGGTTGTTGAGGCAAATGCATAGCAACTTCTCATCATAATACATTGGGAAGGTAGATTCTCAGGATAAACACAAACATCAAGAAACTCCTGCACAGAGAAGACATCCCTGAGGAACAGACATTTCCTGGGAAAACCTCGACACTAGGGATAAAGTTTTCTGCCATGAGAAATCTACAAGCACCGACACACAAAACAAAATAAAATGAGAATGAGAAAATGAAAAGATGCAGAAGCAAAATGCAACCAAACATGCAAAGCCCAACCAGGACATATGCAGAGCACAATCAGATAGAGGAAATCAGAAGGCAACCATGAAAATTTCTGAAATGAGAACGACATACTTTAGGATGAACCTAAAAAAAAGCTAATCTCTCAGTTGAAAAGAAAATGTTGATCAAACTGAGACATTCAACCAGAGACAGATTAAAAAAAACACATCAGCTCAGGAAAATGATAGAAAACATACATACCCAACATAGCAAAGAAATGGAATCTATGACACAGATTGAAACACAAATCCAGATTAAAAACTGAATGGAAGGTATCTGCAATACATTGACAGAAGGCCAGAACAGACTATGAGATCTAGAAGATTGTATTGGGTTAACAATCATGAAAACAGGCATCTTAAAAATAACGAGACCATCAAAAATCAATCCAACAGTCATTGAAGCAAATCAAAACAACACAAGATGGATTGCATTCAGTCACAAAGCAGAGACAGCACAAAGCCATAGAAAACATCTTCACAGAAATAATGGCAGAAAATTTCAAGCATGGAGAAATAATTTCACATGAATAAATGCAACATACTAACTCAGAATGGCCATAATGAAAATAAATACTGCACAAAGGCATAGTAATCAAGGTTCCAGAATTTCAGCACAAGAACACAGTAGTACAATTGGTTAGAGAAGACAAACAAAACACCAATGAAGAGAGCTTGTCAGAAGCACAGCTGACCTTTTAACACAAGTTCTCAAATGAAGGAATACTGGCGGTGAGGTATTCTCAGCTCTAAAGGAAAACAAATTTCCTCTGAGATTGATCTATCTGGCAAAACTATCTTTCAAGATCAATGGAGAAATAAGATACTGACATGACAAGGAAATGTGCAATAAGATTGGAAATCAAGAAGGAAAGAAATGCATGACATGATACTCTATGTAGAAGACCCCCAAAACTCCACTGAAAGACTTCTGGATGTCATAACCAAATTCAGTAGTGTAGCTAGATACAAAGTCAATACTCAAAACTCAATAGCATTCCTGTACACAAACAATAAACACACTGAGAGAAAAATGAGAGAAACCACACCTTCACAATAGCATCCAAAAAGCTGAAATACTTAGGAGTCAACCTAAAAAAGGAAGGAAAAGATCTATTCAATGAAAGTTACAATACTCTGAAAAATGAAATCAAAGAGGATCTCAGAAAATGGAAAGACGTTCTGTGATCATGGATAGGAAGAACAAACATTGTGAAAATCACCATTCTCCCAAAATTGTTATGCAGATTTAATGCAATTCCCATGAAAATACCATTAGCATACCTCACAGATCTAGAGAAATCATTCTTAAAATTCATCTGGAACCAGAAGAGACCTAGACTAGCAAAGGCAATTCTGGGCAGCAAGGGCAGAACAGGAGGCATCACAATCCCAGACTTGAAAGTATACTACAAAACTACTGTAATAAAATCAGCATGGTACTGGAATCAAAACAGACCTGAGGATCAATGGAATAGATTAGAAGATACAACCCCAAGTACAAACACACTCAGCCACCTTATCTTTGACAAAGGGGCCAAACATATTCACTGGAAGAAAGATAGCCTCTTTAATAAATGGTGCTGGAAAAACTGGCTTTCCATATGCCGAAAACTAAAACTAGATCCAAGCCTATCACCATACACTAAAGTCAAAATGGATCAAAGATCTAAATATTAAAACAGAAACACTAAATCTGATGGAAAACAAAGTAGGTAGAAATCTTGAAGACATAGGGGTAGGTGTAGAATTCATGAACAAAAGTCAAACTGCACAGGAAACACTTCCCAGAATCAACAACTGGGATCCTGTCATGTTAAAAAGCTTTTGCATGTCAAAAGAAATCTCCAAAAGAGAAAATTCACAAATTGGGAAAAAATTCTAGTCAATGGTCCTTCAGACAAAGGTCTTCTATCTACAACATACAAAGAATTAAAAAATATCAGGCCCTTGAAATTCAAAGACCCAATCCAAAAATGGGCATCTGAGATGAAAACACACTTCTCAGCTGAAGAAATATGAATGGCAAATAAATACATGAAAAAATGTTCAGCATCATTGATCATTAGAGAAATGCAAATTAAAACAACTCTGAGATTTCATCACACTCCAGAAACAATGGCCAGGATCAAGAAAACCACCAACAATAAATGCTGGAGAGGCTGTGGGGAAAGAGGAATGCTTCTCCAGTGTTGTTGGGAGTGTAGATTGGTGCAGCCACTGTGGAAATCAGTTTGGAGGTTCCTCAAAATGCTAGGATTGGAAGTCTCATTTGACCCAATTATTCCGCTTCTGGGCATATTCCCAGAAGAAGTGAAATCATCATACCACAGTGATATATGTGCACCCATGTTTATAGCAGCACAATTTGTAATAGCCAAATCTTGGAAACAACCCAAATGCCCATTAATTGAGGAATGGATAAAAAAGATGTGGTGCTTTTATACAATGGAGTACTATTCAGCTATAAAGAAGGATCACATTGAGGATTTTCTAGGTAAATGGATGCAACTTGAGACCATACTCACAAGTGAAATAAACCAAACTCATATGTATAAACACTGCATCATCTCCCTAGTGTAAGAAACTCAAAGACTCAATAAGATACAAAATTCCCAATAAATATCAGGAAAGGTTCTGAAGTCCAATGGTGCTTTCATTCTTTGATTTGATTGGTTTAAGTCTCTTTTCTACTATTTGATTGCAATATGTGAGAAGACAGGAACAGCTCTTTTGAAGAAAACAGGGGACATTAAGGTATCCATTGTTGATTTCTTGTTGTCTGATTTGAAGGCCTGTAATGCTTTCACTCTTTTTTTTATCTGGTTTTATATTATTTTGTTTTGTTTGAGTTTATTGTCTGTGAATGTATGAACAACCATTTCGAAGAAGGCAAGAGACACTAGGGTAGCCATTGTTAATCTCCTGTTGTTATGTTTTGACGACCTGTATTGCTTGCAGTGTTCTGTTCTGAAATGCTATGTTTGACTCTATTCTGTTTTGTTTTCTTTTGTTTTGTTTTGTTCTCTTCTCTTTAAAATAAAAAAAACAGTACAATTGGTTGGAGAAAACAAACAAAACATCAATAAGAAGAGCTTGTAAGAAGCACAGCAGACTTCTTAACACAAATCCTCAAATGAAGGAGTACTGGTAGTGAGGTATTTTCAGCCCTAAAGGAAAACAAATTTCCACTGAGATTGATCTACCTGGCAAAACTATCTTTCAAGATCAATGGAGAAATAAGATACTGACATGGCAAGGAAATGAGCAATGAGATTGCAAATCGAGAGGGAAAGAAAGTTACTATATACTGGGTAAGGGAAAACTACAAGAAATGGTGAAAACTCATGAATACATATGTGCTAAATATTTGTGCATATGAATGCATAAAATAAATACAGATACGAAAAATCAAATAAGCACTAACACAATTGTAACAAGGGACTTCAACACTCCATTTTCACAAATAGGTAGATCAACTAGACAAAAAAATCAACAACCTATAAGCCGGGCATGGTGGCACACTCCTGTAATCACAGCACTCAGGAGGCTGAGGCAGGTAGATCGCTACAAGTTCGAGACCAGCCTGGGCTACAAAGTGAGCCCAACGCCAGCCTCAACTGCATAGCAAGATCCTTTCTTAAAAAGATGAGAAAAAAACAAAAAGAATGAAAGAAAACAAAAACATGACAACCACATAACAGAATAAATCAAAACCTGTGACAAAATGCACTTAGTAGGT
Source organism: Cuniculus paca (assembly GCA_004365215.1). Taxonomy (NCBI): domain Eukaryota; kingdom Metazoa; phylum Chordata; class Mammalia; order Rodentia; family Cuniculidae; genus Cuniculus; species Cuniculus paca. The sequence continues at coordinate 740 of RJWT010053468.1, read as the reverse complement.
GTCTACATAGTGTTCCACCCTGTAACATAAGAATATACATTCTTTTCAGCTGCACGTGGGATGTTCTCCAAAATGGACCACATATAAGTCCAAAACACATGCTTAAGTAAAAGCAGAGGAACTGAAATTATTCCACACATGTTTTCTAAACATAGTGCAGTGAAGTTGCAAACCATCAGTAAAACAAACTGTAAAACCTTCATAACCACATGGAAATTAAAAGACACTCTCCAGAACAAATCAATGTGTCACAGAGGCTATCAAAGAAGACATTAAACAGTAATTAAATGATAATGTTGATAGAGCATATCAGAAGTTATGGGACACAAAGAAAGCAGTCCATGAGGAAAATTCATAGCAGTGAATTTTCAAATAAAAAAATTTATCTTTCACCTAATATTTCTTTTTTTTGTAGGACCAGGGATTAAACTCAAGACCTCACGCTTGCCAGGAAGGAAGATAGGCCACTGAGCTACATCCCCAGCCCCTCACCTGATATTTCTACACAAACAAAAAATCAAACATCATAGGACAGAGGAAATTATAAAATCACAGCAGAATTCAATGCAATGGGGACTAAAAAAAAAAATAGAAGCAGTGAATCAAAGAGTTTCTTCTTTGAAAGATTAAATAAAATGGATAATCCCTTACCTGACCACATCAAAAAGAGGAAAGAAAAGACTCCAATGCAAGGAATTGCAAACTGAAAACGAGGAAATCACATTGGATCCTACAGAAAT
>RJWT010053467.1:0-10420 GCA_004365215.1 Cuniculus paca | reverse complement strand
AGAATGGAGGCTGTAAGACTGCGGAAAGAGAACCAGATTTACAGTGCTGATGAGAAGAGAGCCCTCGCATCTTTTAACCAAGAAGAGAGACGAAACAGAGAAAATAAGATTCTAGCCAGTTTGCGAGAGATGGTGTACAGAAAGACAAAAGGGAAAGATGACAAGTAAAGATGTGTTTATTACACAGCAGGACTTTTTACAACAGAAGTTTTATATGACCACATTATACTTGGTATTATAATTTTTTACAGTGCTTTTGTACTAAGCATGTTCCTCAGGAAAAAGCTACTTATTGAGATATCTAGCAATTTTTTGGTCATTTTTTTATAAAGTAATATGTGCACATGGGGGTTTTTTGTTTGTTTTGGTTTGGTTTTGGGGGGGTTTTGTTTTTTTTTTTTTTGAAGGTGCAAACATTACAGGACTAGAGTTAATAAAAGGTGACCCTGTCATTGCAATTCACAATTCCCTTCCTCAAAGAAACTTCATTTTGGTATTTGTTCATGTTTTGTGTATATATAAAGACATGTAGAATAAAGCTGGCTTTGACTATTCAAACCCAACTCCTGATTGAAGAAGACAGGCTTTATTCATAAGACAAGATTTTTTAAAATGTAGGTCTAGAGTGCTAGAGTCTTCCAAAGAATAGATTAGGGGTCATCTAGACTATGAACAGAAAAAATGAGAAGGTACAAAGAAAGAGATAGCTGGCAGAGATCATAAATATTAGAGCAGATCAGCAGGAACAACATGGACAAGAGAGTTAGCATGGAGAGATTGGTCTCTGGTTTTAGGGATAATGTTAAAGTGAGTGCCATTTAAAGTCTGTTGTAAAGCCTTTCTTTTCGTTTATTGATATTTGTCTGATAACTCACTGGCTCTGAGACCTTAGTTCAACACTAACCACACTACATCATCTCATTTGATAATCCCCTGTTCAAACCTCTGTGGTAAGCCTCACAGAGTTAAAGTTGAGAAGTGGGGTTCTAGAATCCAGTAGGACAGAGTAATGTGGAAGGACACTTTTTCCCCAGTGTGTCACAGGGTAATGTAGAAAGACACCTTTGCCCCAGTAAGGTTAACATGGGACCTTATCATCTTGAGGTTTTCCCCAAAAGATGTTGGAGAACATTGAAGAAAATCATACTGTGACATATGCATGTTTCCATTGTAATGAACAATGCCACACTATGCACAAGGATTGACACTTCGCTTTGTTCACTTAACTGCATCTCGCAGATGTTTTCTATTAGGACCTAGAAATCTGTCTATTTCTAATGGTTTTATAGTATTACATTGTATGGAAGGACCATATTTCAGTGAATGTTTACAATGTGTTCTATATTTGTCTGACACACAGTCCTGTTTTTAAAACCTTTGTGGATATTAAGCTGAAATAGAGTTACTGAGTCAAAAAGAATTCTTTGAGTCATCTAGAAATGATCACCTTGAAGAAGAAATAAATAACAAGTTTGTCTTGATCCCTGCCATCACAGAATTGTAATTATGCTGGGGAGATTGACTCTAAAATGCAATGAGGAAAATATAATAGAGATGCAAGAGGAGTTTTTATATGATTGTCAGGAAAGTCTAAGAATGTCACATTTAAGCTCTTTGTGCTTTTAAATTTTGATGTTGCAACATTACTTGCTAATAAAATAAGATGCACCAGTATACAGACCAACAGGATCACCAACATTGTTATTTCAAAATGCTTTTTATCCTTGTTAACATGGTAGGTAAAATGGCATTCTGTTATTTTTATTTCTTTAGGATACAGTGTCCTTTATATAATTATTAGTGTTTTTGCAGGCATTTTTTTGTGTGTGCGTGTGAGTTGCTGACATTCTAACTTTTTTTTGTTTGTTTTTTTCAGCACTGGGGACTGAACTCACAACCTCACACTTGCCAGGCAGGCACTTAGGCCACTGAGCTAGATCCCCAGCCCTTTCCTTTTTGAGACAGAGTCTCACTATGCCATTCAGGCTGACCTTGAGCTCACTTTGTAGCCCAGGCTGGTCTCGAACTCGAAACAGTCCTCCTGTCTCAGCCTCCTGAGTGCTGAAATTACAGGTGTGAGCCATGCCCAGCTACTTTTTTTTTCCTTTTTTGTCTTTTTGAGACAGGGTCTCCCTATACAGGTCAGGCTGGCCTTTGGTTCACTTTGTAGCCCAGGCTGGTCTTGAACTCACAATGATCCTCCTGCCTCAGCCTCCCAAGTGCTGGGATTACAGGTGTGCACTACCACACCCAGCTCACATTATAATTTTTATCAATTGTTTTAGTTGTTTTTCTCATTGCTGAGACAAAATGCCCAATGGCCAAGGTTAAGGGAGAAATGAGTTTATTTAGTTCCCAGTTCATAGAGGTTTCAGTCCATGACTTGCTGCCTCCAATGCAGGGTGGTGTCACAGAGGAGAAACAGTTATGGTGGGCAGAAGGTAGCAAAGCAACAAGGGATGACCACAGTTCTTTTTATCCCTTATATATTATCCAGGCTACTTAGGGCAGGTAGCACTCACAGCATGAATCCTAGTGTCCTTGATCCTAGCATTGCACCATAAATCAATCCCAGTGTCACACACTCAAGATCCAGCCACCTCTGAAAAACCCCACCCATGGCCACATGAGGCTTTTAAGGGACATCTAAGTACAAGCCGTAACATCGATTCTCCTATAAGTTTTTTTTATTGATCATAAAAAGTTCAGATAATAAAAAGTTAACTCTATATTACAGTCTTGCAAGCATTTTTTACTATTATTTGCCTTTTGAATTGGTTTTCTGACTATATTGCCCCATAAAGCCTAAAATTATTCCTCACTATTAACCAAACAAATGTCTTTGTCTTTCTTGGGGGAAATGTGTAGCTGAGAAACCATGGATTCTAAGTAAGCTAAAGTAAGATTGGTGGGTTTCTTTCCAAAAAGAGAAAGTATGCACAATGCAACAAATACCTGTACTACTACTCAATAGTTCTTCTGTGGTACTTATGCTTAACTTGGAGAGGGACCTGGCCAGTAAATCTGTCTTAAAAGAAATTTTGAAAATTGTAATTTGTGTTTCATCTTTGTCTTAGGCAACTTAATAAAAAGATTAAAACTTTTCCTTTGAATTAGTTTTGCCCAGAGTATGTCATTATGGATTGTGGAATGGAAGAAAAGAAGCATAACAGAATTCTAGTCTTGGCAGGGAATGAATGGCCAAGAAGGTATGTTCACCCCATGACTGGGAAGCAAAAGGCCCAATCTCCTAAAAGTTTCAACATATCCTAGTAATGTGGTAGACTGGCAATGAAGTTGGGGGGGGGTGGTATTTAAGATCCAAACCAGAATAGAGCACAAGTTCAAGTAGATGTTTATGGAGATACTTCTAAGATTTACCACCAATAATACGGGAAGGTTTAGGTTTGAGGTGTGTTTATTTTTGCTTTATAAAGAAAGTACCTGTTTACTCATTTCATTGGAATTTTCCTCTTTCAGTAAGAAATGCATAGTGAAGTTTATGTTTGTGTGCTTGCTTGGTTTTTGTTCTTGAGATAGGGTTTCACTATGCAGTTCAGGCTGGCGTTGAACTATATAGCCGAGGCTGGCCTTGAAGTGATCCTTCTGCCTCAGCCTCCTGAGTGCTGAGATTACAGGTGTGTGCCAACATGCCCAACCATATTGAGTTTATTAATTACTTTTATGCATTTGTGAAAATCATGGTTTTTATTAGCCTATTAACATGATGACACATTTTCTGATATTTAACTGGGTTAAGTTTATTGGATTCATGTGCATATTTTTGGTTTAGAATACTGGCCATATAATTTTGTTTCAGAATTTATAGTAATGAATGAGACCTGGCTGTGAGGGTAGAAGTGGCTCAGAAAGCATCCTTACAAAAATGTAAGATGTGTAAAGCTTATGCATGATTACATGACTTACAATGCAACAGTACCTCTACAAATGATATGGAAAAGGAAGTTCTTATTTTAAATAGCCCATGAATGGACCTAACGAAAACATACAGATCGCTGGAATTTATCATATTATCAAAGATCAAAAGTTTGGAAAGGAAAAAAAAAAGTTTGGTTAAGACTAGGAGGAAAAGCCGAGCATGGCTGCATACTCCGGAAAATGAGGCAGGAGGGCAGCAGCTGCGAGTTTGTGGTTAGTCTAGGATACACATTGCGTCCAAGGCAGTCTGAATTACATAGTGATACCCTATCTCAAAAATCAAAACACCAAAAGACACATAGGCAGTGCAGAAATATAGGTAGAATTTAATTGCTATGGGCTAGCCTAATTTAAAAAATACCAAACTCTGATAGAGCTCTTCCAGTTTCGTGTTCTCAGGCTGAAAGAATGTGTCAAGAGTTCAAAGTAAGTTACATCCCCCTTGGAAAGTATAGGTCAGCCCCAGTCCTAGGACTGAGCAGTACGTTACGCCTCACCAGGTTTACAACAACAGGAAAGCAGGATGTCTCTGTGAAATGTTAACAGTGAGAATGTCTCTGTGGAATATTGACAAAGATAAATGGTTTTTTACGATTAAATACCCAATCTCCGTCAGGCTCAGCACCCTTCAGGAGTGCCCTGTGCGGTTACTATTGTTCGGTCGCCAGGTAACAAACGGCTCTTAAATTATACTTGGCACAGCATCTAGCTCCTTGGATTTATTTTGAACCCGGTACATTAATTAAGGTACATTAATTTAATTTAATTCAAATATAGGGAGTAACGCCTTGAAGCCAGACATCCCTTTTTATCCTTCAGGCCTCCTACTGTTTAACCACCCATGAACCCTACCTCCCGTGGATAAAATAAATGCCGGTTTAATATGAAAACAGCAACAGCAACAAACATTTCCCCAAGGCCTTGTGCGCATGCCCCGCATGACTCGGAAGCAGGCACCATAGAGTCGCGGTCCTCCAGGGTCCTAGAGCGGAGGGGAAAGCGCGCCGGGCGCAGGGAGTGTGCCGCGTTCGTTGCTCCGGGGCCAGGTGGGTCGCCTGCGTGGGGCTTAGGCTTGAGTTGGAGCCTGTGGGCCTTGGGAGTGGCCAGTTGTGGGGTGCAGAGACGCTTTCCCCGAGAGGAGCTGCCGGCATGCACGCCGGCCTCCGCGGGCGCCGAGGGGCTAAGCCGGAGCGTTAAAGGAGGGCCTCACTGAGAGGTGGGAGCGAGCGGGCGAGCCCCGGGCCTTTCGCAGGGATGGGCTTGGTGGGGGAAGAAGCAGCGAGAGCGGAGGCCTGGAGGCCGGCAGTTGGTCGAGGTGAGGCCGGCGGCGTTGCAGGAATGATTCCGAGCGATTCGGCGTGAGGGGAACGGAGAGGAAAAGGCGCTGTGTTGAGTAAGAAATTGGGTCTTTCCTTGGTGTGAGTCGTTGGAGGACTTTAAGCATAGGAAAAACGTGATCCGCCTTACGTTTACAACAAAGCCTCTGCAGCTGAGAAGTCCTTACGAGAACAGATTGGGAGAAAAGACAGTGTTGGGCCTGTGATGTGGTAGCTGGGGTTCGTTTGGTGAGATCATTGTGCTGCTTTGCTCCTGGAGCAGTTGCAGAGTACATAAATAAAAGAAGGCAAAGATAAACCCAGGGAGGCCCGCGGGTACAAGAGAGATTGGAGATCTGAGGTCTTTGGTATCTTGTGTACATTCATGAACTGTCCGTGTTTGATCTCTTCTTTGTACAGTGAAATTAAAGAAGGTAATTATCTAAAGGGCAGTGTGAAGATTAAGTGAATGAATAGATGTCAAGCAGGTAAAATGGCAGTGCTGCCTTGTTTATTATGCTGAGAAATGAAGTGTGAGTGGGCGTTAACAAGAAAGGTAAAGGGTCTTTTTGGCAAAAGGGATAGGATGTGTAAGCTCCCAGGAGCAAGAAAGAGTACTTTAAGTTTGAGAAACTAAAAGTTGATTAGATTGTATAAAAAATTTAAAGCATACCAAATGTTTCAAATTTGACCTTAAGGGTAATGGTAAACCATTATATGTAATATGCACAGCAGAGACGTAATATCTCATTTTCTCTTCCGAAAGCACTGATTGCAGTGTGTAACATAAATTGGTGCAACAGAAAGACTAGCAGTAGAGAATAGAAAATGGTGGCAGATGGAATACGGATAGATGGATTTGAGGGATTTTTAAGCAATAAAATCAGTTGAATTTGGGAGTGATGAGGTACGTGAGATACGAAAGGAGGAGGAAAGGGTCAGTTTTTTTTGTTTGTTTTGTCTTTTTGAGACAGGGTCTTGCTATGCAGTTCAGGATAGCATTGAGCTCACTTTGTAGCCCGGGATGGGTCAAACTCACAACAATCCTCCTGCCTCAGCCTCCTGAGTGCTGGGATTACAGGCGTGAGCCACCATGCCCAGCTGAAAGGTCAGTTTTCTGGCTCAGCTAAAGAGATGAAGTTTTTACAGAAGACAGGTATTAAATTATTATACATTGTGTTGATATTTAATGGCATAGAAATCAGCCCGCACTAATTCAGCATCATATGGTGTATACTTTTATTAGTCAAAGTTCTCTGGAGACAGAAGCAGTATTTATGTTGGGCAATTGATTGACTGATCTGAAAAGACTCTTGTAATAAGGAATTGTCTTTTGTGATTATGGAAGATGGCAAGTCCCAAGATCTTTCGGGTGAGGCATCAAACTTGAGACCCTTGAGAGCAAATGCTTTAGTTTTCATCGAAACCGAAAGCCTGAGAACCTTGAAGTTGGATGATGTTGTTATTCTGAAGGCCAGAAGACTTAATACCCACTTTGAGGCAGGGCCATAAAGCTGTTACTTCAGCTCATAGGCCTTCAGACAGAAAGTCTTTTACTTGTGATAGAGTCAGCCTTTTTGTTCTAGCCAGACCTTTAACTGATTACACAAGACCCACAACACTATACAGGGCAGCAGTCAGTCTAGTCTGTTGATTTAAATGTCATCCAAAAATGTGCAAACATCCAGATTAATATTTGACCAAATATGGTATATAGGCACCTGTTGTCCAGAGGTGAAACATAAAATTAAGTATCACAATACTAGGTTTCTATTTTTGGTTAATCATCAATTTCTTAAACTTTTTCATCTCCTTTAAGATTATTAGTATAAACTCAGGCATGGCAGTGCAAAAATAAAAGATACTAACATTTCATGTTAAAAATTTAAGTCTTTGAGATGGAGTTGGGGTCTTATGTGTTCCAGACTGGCCTCAAACTAGCTATACTCATGCCTCAGCATCCTAAGTGCTGTGATTACAGGTGGACACTACTACACGTGGCTTAATTCCTTTTTTAACAGAAAAATATAGGGACACACCTGTAATCCCTGCAGCTCAGGAGGCTGAGGCAGGAGAATCACAAGTTTGAGGCCAGCCTGGGCAACATACCAAGTCACTATTGATAAGATTTTGGCACAATAGAGAGACAAAGAAAGGAGAAAACAGGCCTTTATTGTGGGCACAGTAGGGCTGCAGAAGAGACACTAGCACCCTTGGGTGAGAACAAAGAAGTGGAAGTACTTTCATCAGGTCTGCCTGGGGGAGGAGTTTGGGAGGTGGGCAAAATGACTTTATCAAGAGCTAATTTGAAGGACCTTCTGCATGCACAAAACAGGAAACATTTACTGGGGCAAAGGGTGGAGCGCTTGGGTGGTTGTGTAGTCTTGGGATTGGAGAGGGCTTGGTGCAGGCACAAAAAGGGAGCAGGAGGTTTATTTCTGGAACTAGAAGGAGAACACAGAAGTTACTCTTGGAGAGATAAGTTGCTTCTCTGGACCCGGTACCAAGTTGGGCAAATGTGACGTTAGAGGTAGCTAAGCCACAGGCTGGCAGAATCTGTCAACTCTTACCAAAATCAAGAACTTTTTTGCTCAGGATGTAGCTTAGTGTGAAGGCCCTAGGTTCAGTCTCCAGTACCAAAAGAAAAACACCAGTTGGGATTGTTAACATGTGCACATCCATAAGTATATAACGGCAAGATGTTTGGAACCTAGCCAGGCACAGCCACTAATTGAGTGAGCCTTCCATCTCATCACCACACCATGCACACTGTTTCAAAGGCACATGTTAGCCATCATCAGATACTACCTTACTGTTTCGGAGAGTCTCTCAAGAGTGGACAAAATTTAGCATACCAAAGGCCTACTGCGAGGGACGATGGTCAGTTATCCAGCGCAGATCTCAAAGTTCTGGGATGGCGGGAGTTTAGTGAGAGGATGGCGAAATAAAGAGAGGGAAAGCTGAGGTCAGGTGGAGCTCTCTCTGGATGGGAGGGAAGGAACTGCTCAACCAAATGCAGTGGGTTTAGGCAGGTTGGTGTCAGGTGACACCCCTTTGCCTAGCACCCCATTGTTTGGATTGCCTTGGGGTGTGGTGTTCTCTGCACTAAAGCAGTTTGCCTGGGGTGCTCTTTGTTCCTGCAAGGGGCTTGCCTGGCCCCCACACTTGTGATCAATTTCTCACTTCAGCAGCTCCCTACAGAATTCATCTTTTACATGTTGGGTTCTGTAGGCTTTCCAGGTACCAGATAGGCAGAACAAATTATAAGTCTTGCACTTGAGCTATCTGGCCTCAAAAGTAAGTGATTAGCATAAAGATAGTAAGTCAAAAATATATTTATCTTCCAAATTACCCTTCATAGTTTGTTCCCTTTCTGTCTTTCCATCCAGTACCTTTATGAAAGGTATTTTTTTGTTTTTGTTTTTTCATTCTTCCCACTTATTTCCTGTGGCGGGCAGTCTATACATTCGATTCCACTACTGACATTGTCTCTGCAGAGATCACCAGTGGTATCTGTTTTTAAGTTAGTGAGTATGTCAAGTTTAGGTCATCCCACATTCTTGGAGCATTGTATTCTTGACTACTGCCTCCTTATTCTACTTAACAAATCAATGATTTCTTCCTATCCCTTACAATTACTCATTTACTCAAAATCTGTCAGTTGGGTATTATCTTCATTCTACAAATGATTGAGCTAAGTCTGTGGGAGCATAAGGTGACATGGCTTGTAAGTGACAGGGCTGGTTTGGAACTCAGGCCTAGAGTCTTCTGTGCCACCCCACACTTACAAACATAGAACTCATTGGGCCTTCTGGATACTATCACTATTCTCCAGTTCTCCAGTTCATTTTCAGTTCTCTTCCTTACGGGTGTTTCCAAGGTTTCCAGCCCTCCATAACATTTTCCCAGCATAGTAACAACTATGCTGAAGGCCCAGTGTTTCTATGTTTAGACTTCTAAAAATCCCTTTCCTGTTTCCCTTCTCAACTGAGTGTCTCTCAGCTCCAGGAAGACTCTTGTAACCTGCTACTGAGAAGTAGGTGCTCCACTGCACTCTGCAAGCATCCTGTGCCACTCTTGACAGTGGCACTTAGTTCACTGGACCATGCAGGTTACTTACTGTTGTCTTGCTCAGGGGGACCAAGGGAGATTTTCGCAAATGAGATCCCAAGGTTGTAAACCACATGTGCAAGACATTAGCAACAACAGCAGGCATCGTGGAGCAGAGCAAAGTGCAAGAGCATGAGAGCCGCCTGCATCTTTATTGTATAATTCTTACACAGGTTGTTATCTCATGTTCACATTCTTATATAGTGCCATCGCCAGCACATGCATCTTTACCTGTGCTGTCATGGTTACATAACCACATCCTGCTGTGCACCTGAGCTAGACGAGCAGGGTCGTGTCCTCAGGTGTCCTTAGATGCCCTTGAGCTTTGAAGCAGTCTGAGTGGTTCCCCACACTTATAATAAGCAATTACTATAGTTTTTATAGCAAGCAACTACTTATTTAAAATAATTTTAAGCAATTTATTATACCTAAGATTTCTTGAGCCAAGTGTGGTGGCACACACCTGTAATCCCAGCATCCAGAAGGCTGAGGCAGAAAGATCGCTAGGAGTTTGAAGCCAGTCTCAAGAACATAGTGAAACCCTATCTCAAAATAGCACCCCCCCTCCCCCCCAAAAAAACCAACAAAAAACGATTTCTTGAGATCAGTAGGTGTCTTGGTTGCTGGGACAAAACACCTGACACTCAAAGTGAAGCAAGGAAAGGTTTATTTAGCTTACAGTTTCAGGAGATTTCAGTCCATAATCAGCTGGCGCCAAGACAGAGTGGCATGGCACTTGGGCAACACTTTAAGGCAGCAGCCAGAGCAAGAGAGAGAACACAAGCCTCTTCTCTTCCCTCAAACTGTACACAGGCCACCCCCTCCACCTTCAGGGTGGGTGTAACACAAAATGTCCTTGCTCTCTGCTTGCTGCACAGGATGAGGATATTTACAAAGTAAACCCTGGCTCCCTGCTGAGTCTCTCAGTTAAACTTCTAAATTTCTCAAGTTGACACAATGTATTGACTATAAGAGTAGGAGAGGCCAAGGAGTTGGCCTTTATCCTCAGCAACTAAGAAAGTCTGGGCCATAGTAAATAATTAGTGGATGAGTTA
>RJWT010053466.1:0-10415 GCA_004365215.1 Cuniculus paca | reverse complement strand
ACAGATATCTAATTATCTGTAAGTGTAATACCAGTAACTGTTAAGCAGAATTGTCTGGTGCTCCATACATTTAAAAGAATTATATAATATTGTAATATGTTGCTTCTTTTCAGTTACATGTCAGTCATAACCAAAAGGCTGTTTTGCTTTCTCCTACACAAATATGAATTCCAATTTTAACATTTTTCTTGTCTTTTTGCCTGCTTCTTTTTTCCCCTTCTGTATCTCACCCTTTTTACCAATGTTTTATTTTTGATTCAGGGCTTAAAAGTATTTTTTTTTAATTTAAGTGAATTATCAGTAGAAGAAAATAATGAACAAGAGATTTAAGGTTTCTTGAAACTTGACTGCCCACTTTCTTATTTCTTCCAATAGTAAATGTCTGTTTATCTCAAAACCGGGAATTATTTTTACTTACAGCATTTCCTGATTCCTTCAATATAAGTCAACTACTTTGTGCAAAAGTTGTACTTGAATAGTTTATAATTTCTTTAATTTTAGATTGGCCCCTCAAAATCAGCCACATGTATTTGACTAAGATTTTTGAAAAACCAGATCAATGTTTGAATATGTCAAAGAGATGGTAGTTTTCTTCCTTTTTGGTTTAGATTTAGTTTTAGATGTTTTCCTTGTGATGAGAGGAGAGGGAGAAATAAAGCAAAATCAAATTCTATTGGCTACTCATAGTTCTACTTTCTATTCTAGTATATAATACAATTAGCCTGTAGCAGAGACTGGATTATTTTAGGGCAGTGGCTTTACCTCAAATAGGGTTTCTCTGGAAAAAATGAAGGTTGAAGACTTTAAAAACTACTTTTGTTTGATTGGTTATTGTAAATAAGTATAACTTATTAAGTCCAGCAGTACTATTCACTTTATGCTTTCGTATCAAGTAATTGACAGTTTTCATGACTAGACTAATTATTTCCATTTTTACATGTTTACAGATACTTTGTTTTTTCACAGATTGAGAAATATGTCCACTTAATTGAAATTTGATTGATGTAGCTCTTTTCATTTATTTCAAACTTTTAAGGCTGGAGACTTAAACTACATCCTTTTAAACAGAATTTTGTTAGCAGAATGATTTGTTCTTTTATGTGTTCCAAAATTTACATCGTTCTCTGTTGTCATTTTAAAAAGCAAATTGATTTTTTAGTAGATATAGCACATTAAAATATGCCCGTCTCCTGCTTATAACTTAAGAAAAGTACTTAAAACTTCTCATTGTATGTAATGCAGATAAATATTACAAGCTTGAAATCTAATTATGAATTAGATTTTGTTTTTGTTCAAATGGAACTTTAGCTACGTGAAGACTAAAGTTTTAAAGTGCGCATATACACTGGGACTTAAACTACTTTGAAATCAGAGCATTTGGAGTGTGCAATAAATAGCTTACCCCTGCCCCCTTAAGCCACTTTTCCTTCCCCATGCAAGAATGAATATTTGTCCTGTCATTCATGGAAAGTAAATAGTAGCTTGCAGTTTCCAGTGTTTATAGTTGAAACTGTAGATGTTAAATCAGTTATCAGCGCATGTTTGAGAATCTGCATGAGATCCTGGATTCAATCCCCAACAGTGCAAAACAAACAACACCCCTTCCCCCACCAACTCCCTCCACTTTAAATAATAATAAACTGTTGGGTGTAGTAGGTATACTCAGGAGACTAAGGGAGGGGTTCACTTGTACTCAGGAAGTCATGATCAGCTTGGACAGCATAACAAGATCCAACTCATTTAAAATAATAATACTAGTGATGATGATGATGATGATGATAAAGTAGAGAACTGTAAAATAGTTGAGAAAGGACCCGGGATTTAACTCAGTGGTGTAAGCGCTTTCCTGGCAAGTGTGAGGTCGTGAATTCAATCCCCGGTGCCAGGGTGGGTGAGGGGGAGCCAGAATTCTGACATAAGATGACTTTGCTTTGAAGAATGAATTAGAAATTTGAAAAACAACAGTTTTTTTTTGAGACGAATATCTTTGTCTTCATTTTGAACAGTGTATTTAATAATTGATCTTTTGCTGGTTTAGAAATATGATTTCTAACCTTTTACTATTTGTGGGATTCTGGATTAGAATGCAGATATTCAAAACATTCACTGCTTGCCATATAGAATAAGCTGGAAAGTAATGTGAACTAATGCACATGATATTTTGGTGCAGATTTAATGTTATCATATATTTGTGTAATTTTATTTCTCTTTATAATCTGTACCTTGGTTATATATTGCCTTTTAGTTTCATACCTGGTTTGAACTTTTAATTTTGTTTTCATGGGGCTTGCTTAACATAGTGCAAGTAAAACTCTTTTGGCTTGATATGATCTCTTATCCTCCCTTTTTCTCTCTCTTCTCTCCCCTTCTGCCTCCCCCTGTATCACTGTTTTTATCTAGTTGACTTTGTTTTCTTTAGTTGTCTCAGTATTCATTCTTCAGTAGCTCCCTTCAATATCCTAGAACAAGTCTTCTCATCATATTTGGAGTGTAGCAATTTCCTTTTTAACTAGTTCCTTACTTCCAGTCAGTGTTTTAAAATACTACTTTCCATTTATTATTCATTATCATAAGAACCGTTGATGGCTCTCTACTAACTAGCAAATGAAATCTAGACTTAACCTTGACATCTGAACTCCCTATCCTCTCTACCCACATAAGATTTCATAAATGTTTATCTTCTCTTCATTACAATTTCTCACTATGGTCAGCTCTCAAGGAAGCTTTGTTTTTGTCATCCTTTTATTTTTTATCTGATGCTTTTCTCTGTTGTCATATACTTCAGCTTCTTTACTTACATGTTTTTATTTTTAAAGGTCCTGCTATTATTAATGATACTTATATTTAAGGTTCTTGTTAGTGTTCTTTTTTATTTTTTTTTTATTTTTATTTATTTATTTATTTATTTTTGTGGCACCAGGGATTGAACTCACAACCTTGTGCTTGCCAGGCAGGCGCTTAGGCCGCTGAGCTAGATCCCCAGCCCTGGTGTTTTTGAGACAGGGTCTCACTATGCCGTTCAGGCTGGCCTTAAGCTCACTTTGTAGCCCAGGCTGGTCTTGAACTCACAACGATCCGCCTGTCTCAGCCTCCCGAGTGGTGGGATTACAGGCGTGAGCCACCACGCCCGGCTAGTGTTCTTTTTTTAATAGCCTAGTTTGTGTTTCCAACTAGATTGTACAATTACTAAGATCAATCTATGTGGGTGTGCTAGTGCATGCTTATAATCTCAACACTGGAGAGGTGTAGACAGGAGGATTGTGAGTTCAAGGCCTAGAGTACATAGCAAGACCCTATCAAAAGAAAGAAAGAAAGAAAGAAAGAAAGAAAGAAAGAAAGAAAGAAAGAAAGAAAGAAAGAAAGAAAGAACAAAATCTTGTTGATTTTTGTTTTTGATTGTCACAGACTTAACACATAGGTAGATAAAGGAGCTTTGTTTTTTCTAGTTAGGAAACTTAGATGTAGCAAGGTATACATGCTGTAGTTTATAAACATGTTGAGAGGGTGGCAGTTTATATAGCAAAGAATTCTTTTATTTCTACATTACTTAAGTGGTAGAGGGTAGAAAAAACATAAAAATCCATCTCATGTTCCATAGAAATGGACATAACCTTATATTGCAAAGAAAACCTTAGATATGCTATTTGGGATATCAAGGTTTCCATGACAAATGGTTTGTAAAAATATTGCTGTGGGCCAGGGATTTAGCTCAGTGGCATAAGCACCTGCCTGGCAAGCGTGAGGTCATGAATTCAATCCCCGGCACAAAAAAAAAAAAATTGCTGTGGCTGGGCCTGGTAGTGCACACCTGTAATCCCAGCGCTCGGGAGGCTGACACAGGAGAATTGCTGTGAATTCAAGGCCGGTCTGGGCCACATAAATAGCAAGGGCCTGTCTCAGAAAAGCCATGTTAGGGGAGGGGAATGGGAAAAAAAGAATTATGATATATTATGCATAGGTATAAATATATTCCCTATGAGGAATGTGATGATGTATTACATGCACTGAACATGTACTAAAAAAATAAAATTTAAACAAAAATAAAAAATAAAATAAATGTGTTGCTTTGAAGCTTGTACTCTTCAATTATCAAATGTTTTAAAATTCACTTCTAGCAGCTAGCTAAGGATGCTTTGCTTCTCCAAAAACAGATACAACCCAAGTGTAAGATATAATACAACAAAGCAGTTCTCTCTAGTCCTGAATTTCCAAAGTATATTTTTTATTTTTGAAGTTTTTCGCAGTTAGATTTAATTAAACAAAGTACAGGTTTGTCCTTCATACTCAAATCTTTATTGAATAGGATAGGCTTTGAGTGAATGAATAAATTGATCAGTTTTCAGTCACTTGTAATCATCTAAAATAGCCAACTCATCATTTCTATCATGTCATACTAAGAAATACTCTACAGACTATCCTGTGGCATATAGGCATGCAAATGTTATTTACAAAGTTAATGACCTTTACAAAGAAGGTTATGTAAACTGTAAAAGCCACAACATTAGTATAAGCATTGATATTTTGCAATTATTCACTTAGTGAATAAATTTTGATTGGAAATGGCTTATATAACTAAAAAGATATTTTGGGGTTCATTTTATTTGACATCACCTCACCCCAAAATATGCCAAAACCACTTAGGACTGTTCTGGGCTGGAGATTCTGTGAGTGGGAGGGTAGAAGGATAAGAGACATCAACATTTGTAGGGGACTTACAGCAAGAAAAGGATTGTCTTGGGGATTGAGAGTGTAACTTAGTGGTAGAGTGCTTGCAGAGCACTAGTGAAGTCCTGGAGTTTGAGTCCAGCACTGCTGGAAGGAAGAGAGGGAGATCTGAGAATAAATGACGAGAGAAAATAGCAGAAAATAGGAGAATGTGGTTTAAAAAAATGCAATGAAGGGACCGGGGTTATAGCTCATTACAGTGCCTGAAGTGTGCTGAAGTGCAAGGTCCTAAATTTGATTCCCAGTGCACAGAAAGGAAGGAAGGAAGGAAGGAAGGAAGGAAGGAAGGAAGGAAGGAAGGAAGGGAGGGAGGGAGGGAGGGAGGGGAGGGGAGGGGAGGGGAAGGGAAGGGAGGGGAGGGGGAAATACAATGAAAGACTTTCAGTGTTCTGCAGCTACTCAACAGTCATTTCTAAAGAATGGCTATGGGGTCCTCTCAGATAGATTTCTGGTCACATAGTGGAGGCACGTGCCAGACTGGGGCAGGTTGAGGTCTAAATAGCTATGTAACTTGCTCTGAATTGGAGGAAAGAAAGCAGCAACTGGAGTAGGAATTAATGTCCAGGGATGACTAACATAATGGATTTAATGTAGTCATAAGCCTATTTGATGGACAAGTATTAGTGGAAACAATACAAATATAGGTGAGACAGGCATAATTGAGGTCTCAGGAAATAAACAATCTGTAGAGCAAACTTCGTGAGAGGGAATAGGATCCAGAACAGAGATGAAAGAGTAGTTGACCAAGAGTAGTGGATGATGTTTTCCATTTTATTGCTGAGAAGAAGCAAAGGCTGAGTAAAATTAAAGGAAAGGTTTGGTTCTTTACAGATGATACGTGTTTTCCCTGTAAAGTGAAGAAGGGTAGGTTATCTGCCTAGTAGCAGGAGAAAAGGAGAAAGCTTAGAAAATATGAGAGAAATTTAAGTTTTGAAAAGCAGACATACTTTGTTGGGAAAGGAAACATGCTAGGATTGCTGGGCAAGAAATCTTGGTGCTATAAATAAAGAGCATAAATAGGAAGTAGGGAGATCTTTTTCAAATGGGAGGAGGAATAGGAGATGGAGGAAAGGAAGGGAAGGGAAAGGGGATCCAAAAAGGAAGAATTGAAAGAAAAAAATGGAAATAGATCTTTTGCAAATGGGAAGGAGCAGGGAGGGATGGGAGGGCCAAGGAATGGAAAAAGAATTAAGATGTTTTGTGTATGTGTATCACCTCCTTACAATAAGTGTAATCATTATGCACAAATAAATTTAAAACTTGAAAAAAAAATCTTTGTCATGGAATCCACAAACCTAGTTTATGGTTTATTTTATAAAAATTTGAAAAAAAAAACTTTACAGTAGTTAATATTCATATATATGTAAATGATTGGGAACAAAATAATATTTATGGTAATAATGGTTTTCTCCTTATGGCTAGTTACTGCAAAGCCAAAATTTAACAAAAACTTATGCCAATTTTCTGAAAACTAAACCTGTTGCGTTGAAGAAAATATGGCTTGTGCAGGGGTGTAGCGGTGCACACCTGTAATCCCAGCTCCTCCACAGGCTGAAGCAGAAGGATCGCAAGTCTGAGGCTAGCTTAGGCAACTTAAGTGAGACCTTGTTTCAGAAGAAACATAGAAGGTGGTGGGAATGTAACTCAGCAGCCTCCGGATTCAATCTCCAGTTGTAAAACAGTTGTAAAAAACAACACATGTTCGTTATAAAAAGTTTTTGAGACAAAACTGATAAAGAATTTTAAATAAACACAATTCCTATGCTTCCAAAAGAATTGACATTGCTGAATTTGTCTTTTCCGCTTGGTTATAATTTAGCGTTATAATTGAGAAATTGCCGTTTAAAACTTGCTGAACGTGTTGTTAACTGTGCAGTTGTTGTTGATACTGCATCATTGGCCCCTACAATTATACAGGATATTTTTCTTACTAAGTGTTATAGAAAGCTTAGTTTTTTCCTGTAACTTCATTATGTATGTTGCTCTGACTTCTAGGAAGTTTTTATTTTTATTTTCCCATATTACTATGTCATTTATATAAGATGCTTCAAATACTAACAAGAAGTAAATAATACTGTGCTTCCCAGGAAAACAGGCTTATCTCTCTATTGTGTTTATTCGTGAAATATAGTATGCCTCTTTATTTCTTGTTAATTTTTTCATATAAATTTGACATCAGTTATATGCCAAAAATACTTAAATATTACTTATATCTTAATTGCAATCATATACTTAAGTTTATTACTGCTAAATAACCTATATTAAGATGCAGAGTATTTTTAATTGTGGGAAATGATATTTTAAAATTTTTTGTGACATGTAACAAGAATGTTTTGTCTTTGGTATCAAAAATGAGCTGTATTCACCATCTTAGCAAACTCATGATTTCTACAACTCCTTTGTCTAAGATAGTTGATACTTTATGTTAGAAAATATATGGAAAGTTTAATTATTAATTTTAATGAAATTCTTTTGTTCATAAGTGTGTTTATTGTTTTCGGTCTTATATCATTGCTTTCTGCTTATATTTCTTATTATTTGTTCATTTTTAGTAATACTGTTCTTCGGTAATTTGAGTAAATCCCAGTTGAATTATGTTGCCACATTATGTCTTCAAAAGGGCATAAAGTCAGTACACATGCTTCAGTAATATCTGGTTGTTTTACCCTTATGTTTCCAGTTGGCAATTTGAAATTACGGCTTCAACTGCACTTTAAATATGTGATAATAGCATGTGTTTCTAATAAGGGCCAGCACCATTTTGTTCAGATAGTGTGAATGCTTGTCACTCATATATGACAAATGCACCTTCATCTGCTTCTTTGATAGCCCCCTAAAAACCATACCCTCAAATCAGGCCGATGAAATTAGCTGCTGTGTAAATTGTGTGTCTGAGTGGTTCATTATCTAATCACCGTCAGAGCCACAGTGATAAAGTAGATTGAAGCAAGGAAGAGGTCTGCCAGATGATTTCAACCCCCACTTCCCCAAATCTGGTTTCCCTTGGAAACCCTAATAGTGCAGTTTAGAACTTCAGGCTCTGATGCCTGGAATTCAGGCATCTTTTAATGTACTGAACTTGGAAATGCCAGTAGTTCTGGAACATTGCTTCTTGGTTTTTTTTTCAGTCAGTTTTTGAAATGTTGAGGCTCTTTAGCTGCTGCTTCATTTCTGATGTCCTAAGTTTTACTAAATGGGAAAAAAGAAAACCACTGTATCCTACATGCATAGAATTTTCAGAATAATTTATTCATGTTCGCCTTCTGGAAAAATTTACTCACTCTAATCATAATGACCTGTATTTGTTTATTGAATTACTTCCTTTTAATTTATTTTAGGTGCTTTTGAAGATGATGATATCACCCATGTTGAAGGAAGCGTAGATCCCATTCGAGATATAGAAATAATTCATGAAGAGCTTCAGCTTAAAGATGAGGAAATGATTGGGCCCATTATAGATAAACTAGAAAAAGTGGCCGTGAGAGGAGGAGATAAAAAACTAAAACCTGAGTATGTAAGTAAAAATTTACAGCTGTTTTAGATAAGAATTAATTTTCTCATTTAAAAAATTTTAAAATAAAGCATATAAAATATCTGATACTGTTACAGAGTTTTAGAATGCAAGAGTTATTTCTATTTAAGAGTTATCTAAGAAACTTATTTTTCAGGGAATCAGGGGTCATGCTGATAGGCTATTTAAGGTGTTCCTACCAAGCCATAGTTAGTAATATTCAGTGCTTTTATGGTTATGATGTAGATCTTTGAGTTTTAGTGCTTAATATAGTTTCATGACAGAAAACATATTTGATTCAGATAAATGACTGCATATAGGAGTTTGATGGATTTGAATTAGTGATTTGCACAAAGCATTGGTCCTCAGTAGGAGATGACTGAATGAGTCTACTCTTAAGGGAAAAGGATAATTTTTACCTTTTATGGAATGAAAATACACATACCTGTTCTTACTGTTCAAATGTTCTACTACATTATTAGTGAATAACCATTGGTAACATTGTAACAAAGTTTTTAAATCAGTTTTGAAGTTTTTAGGTGTAAATATGATTGAATTGTCTTTCACATTAAAATAGCAGTGCCATAACCACGTTTTCTTACTAATACTATCCTTAAACTATTCTTGCTTTTTATGTATGCTTGTTATAAAAAGGATTTTTCTAATTTTTATGTATTAACTTTTTAATACATGTATTTGTTTTTAATTTTTTTATTTTTAAGAACTATATCCTATTTCTCCTTCTTCATTTATTTTTAATAAGCTTGGAGAACTATGCTGATGGTGTATACCTACAATCCCAGCTATTGGAGGCTAAAGCAGGAGGATGGCGAGTTCAAGGCCAGCCTGGGGATCTTAGTGAAACCCTGTCTCTAAATAAAAACATAAAAAGGACTGAGGATGTAGCTTAGTGGTAAAATGTTTGCCAAACATACACAGTGCCATAGGTGCAATCCTCAGTACTACAAATAAATAAACAACCAAACATAGAAGAAATCAATTGCAGAATCAACTTCTTAATTTAGGAACACTCAATAAATAAAAGTCAGAAACCCTTGCACTTGGGACAGGGATACCTGTGTTCTGATTTTCTTTACAGTATGGTGCAACTCCAAATTGTTTTACTTCTCACGACATCATTATGATCTCCTAGACAAATAGAATGGAGAATGGACAGGAATTTGCTTGAGGGAATTGCACAAATTCTAGGATGGACAGGGGAATTTGATGTCACACTTAAGATATAAATCAAATTTTTCAATAAGATCAGTTTGGTTACAGGGCTAAATACATTTGTTTTGCTTTTTAACATCTTAAAATTATAAAATATGACATTATTAATATATGTATAGTTTGGCATATACTTGTAGAACAGACACTAGTAAAACCTGCTCACATATAAATAGAACATAATTAACACCCCAAGTTTCCCATCACTTCTTATACAATCATCCTTTTCAACTAACCAGTATTCTGACTTTTATAGTGATAATATCCTTGCTTTTTAATACTGCCAGTGTATGCAGGATCTAAAACAATACGAGTTATTTGCCTGATTTTAAACTTTATATATATAGAATGATATTATATGTATGTGTGAGCATGTTTCACTCAACATTATTTTGTACAATTTATTCATGTTCCATTTATTTTTAATCCATTTTCTTCCTATGTAAATTATTTTATTAAATATTCTTTGACATTCTGGTACACAGAAGAGTAGTCTTAGGGTATACATCTAGGGGTCAGTAGAATATGTGTATGTTAATTTGTCCATCTTAACACTGTTTTGCTAGTATGTGAAAGTTTATTCTGCTGTCAACCCTTGGTATTGTCATATTTTTCATTCTTGGAACTTAATAGCCACGTAGTGGTATTTGTGATTCTAATCTGCAACTCCCTATTTAAGGTTGAGTTCCTTCAAGAATATTTATTGGCCCCTAGGTATATTTCCCAATGGTGAAGTGCTTGTTCTAATGTCTTTATTTTTCCCCCTTGTTTTTCTATTGGATTAATGCCTTCTTTTCATTAATTTGTGAAAGTTGTAAGTAACATATCTTCTTGATATTGGATCTTTGTTGTAAATGAATTGCAGTTACTTTCTCCTACTCTGTAGCTTCTCTTTTTTGCTCTTTTTATGGTAACTTTGACGAACAGATCTTAATTTGGTTAGTGTTTT
>RJWT010053465.1:0-10417 GCA_004365215.1 Cuniculus paca | reverse complement strand
GGCCGGGGGGCGGGTCCCGGGGAAGCGGCCGCCTCAACCTCGGGGGCGGGGTCGGGAGCGGGAGCCAATGAGCGCGGGTCGGAGTCAGGTTGCGGGTCCAGGATTCCCTCCAGGTTCCGAGCCGCGAGCTCGCGCTAATGTACCGAGCGGGAGGCCGAGGACGCCAGCGAGGGGCGTGCGGATGGGCTCGCTCTGCTTTCACAGCAGCAGCTTTCGCGAGGCAGAGTAAATCCGGGATAGTGCTTCCAACTTGCACTCCCGTTCATAGCTGTGCGCCTCGCTGTGTTTTAGAAACCCGACGCGAAGCGAGCCGTTTCTCAGCTACCAAATGCAGAGCCCAAAAGAGTTGCACCTTTAAAGTGTTTTACTTTTTTGTGGCCACAATCTCCGCGGGTCGCTTCACTCTGTTTTTGGCCTTTTTGGAAAAAGTTTCCACTTTTTTTCTTTTTCTTTTCTTCTTTTTTTTTTTCTTTTCCCTAAAGGAAGTCATCTTTGGACATTACTCCATACAATCCCTGGAAGGTTAAGAGTGACCAAATGTTAAACAGTGGTTTCAGGAGTTTGCAACAATCTTTGGCAGAAGAAAGAAAGGAAGTCTTTTGTTTAATGCTCCCCTGCACCTCGTCCTACCCTTGCAGAATAGCTTGCTCACTGAGCTGGGACATTAGGAGGGAACCTTCTTCACCGGGTTCCGTATCGATTTTCTTGTGTGTTTATCTTATCCTGGATGTTTTCTTGGATTGCCCCCTTTGATTCGTTTCCCATTTCGCTGCATAAATTACTCAATTTTGAAGAAAGCCAAAAAGCATTAAATTCATAAAACAAGACCTTTCCTTTTCGAAATATTTACTGTTTTCAGTAATTATTCCATAATTATTCTATGATTATTTTTCAAAAGAAATTGAAAATAAAAATGGAACCAACATGTCCATTGAATTCATCCAACCTGAACAGAAAGAATAACTGCGTAGAGAAAGATGTTTTTTATTAGGCAGTTTTGGACACTTTGCATTCGAGAGGTGGGTAATATAATAAGAGAAAGAACTTAATACCTTAATTGCTAAATAATCAATTTCAAAGGTCACTCAGA
Organism: Cuniculus paca; assembly: GCA_004365215.1. Taxonomy (NCBI): domain Eukaryota; kingdom Metazoa; phylum Chordata; class Mammalia; order Rodentia; family Cuniculidae; genus Cuniculus; species Cuniculus paca. The sequence continues at coordinate 9,327 of RJWT010053465.1, read as the reverse complement.
GTAACTTGATCACATGTGTAAGATGAACATCTTTTTCTTCTTATTCTATGCTTTTTCCTTTAAAAAAATCTGTCATTCATAATCTACCTTTATTTCTGGTAGACACAAAGTTTGGTCATGCCTGAGACTTCAGACTAGTCTCCTCTGACCTACGTGGAAATATAAAGTAAATTGAGTTCTTTCTGATACTTATAGTAAAGACTTCTCAGAGATGACAACGCCCGATATTTTCATTTTATTTTTTGGTAAATGCCTATTTACTTAACACAATTACACGGAAGAGAGAAATGAAATTTCTCCTCTAACCTCTTTGATTCCGTAGTTTTGTAGTCAGTATGCCTATTAAATATTTTAGAACCTACATCTAACAGCATCCTAATTGCCTTTTAAAGAGTGAATAGAAAATATAAACTGCTTAATCGATTAATCTTGGAAAGGAACAAAACAATAAAGGCAGAGTACACTTGTGATAGAGAAAATGAAGCATTATTTACCTAAGTAGCTATAAGGGTAAAACACAAGCTAAATCATTAGAATTAAAAATACAAATTTCTACGTACAGGCTTTACTCAGTAAACCACAAACACAAATATTAAAGGACTTGTAGTAGTCAAAATAAATTCTCCAGGATTTTAACATTTTTCCCTTGGGTCTCATCTCCACTTTCTAGAATGACACCAATTTTGCCTTTAAAGTTTAAAATATTCCTTTCATCTCTTGACTGACTAATAGTCAGTGATGTGAATACAAATACTTTTTCATGAAAAATCAGGAAACCAAAGATGTTACATCCTTCTCTTCCTTGATGAGTGTAGGTAGTATAGAGAGTCCCTTTTTTGTGTCCATCTCTGTCAGACACTGGGGCATGTACACACTTTTATTTTTGGAGACAAACTTCATGTTAACCGTACATGTGCTATGCTACTGACAGTTGTCCCAGCAGAACTGCACAATTAATACTCAGTTTTAGACTTACAAACCTTCTTTCATCTTGTACTTACTTATAGAGAAGCCACAGCATTTAAATAAAAATAAATGACAGTTATGAAGAATTTGTTCCTTCTATATACTGTTATGCAGCATGTTTTAATATAAATTTACATTAGACTACATTTTATTAACAGTGATGCAGATAAACCTATAGCTGCACAATCACTGAAATGAAAAAAGCAGGACCAATCTTTCACATTTTAAAATAACATAACGAATTTCCTCACATCATTTTTAAGCTAGTTCATTTTACCTTGATACTTACTTTTATGCATACTGTTTCTAGGAAAAAAACTTGAAAAAAATATATAAATATATAAAATGAATTAGACAAGAACTCATTTTCCTTAGAAATATGAAATGATGTATAAACCAATACATATGCACTGAAACAGAAATTTTAAAAACTATTTTTTTTAGTTTTTATGTTTTCCTTGTATAACACAGTTGATAAAGTATTCTACTTGCCATTATCAAATTTTAAATAAAAGAGAAAAGATTCTAAAACTTTAACATTTCTACTGATATCCCTTTTAAAACATCTGTCACAAAAGTGTAGTGGAAAGATAAAAAATGCCTGCTTGTCTTTATATGCAAGGAAGACATACCCAACTTTTATGCACTTTGTGTTATTTTACCTGTATAATTACCCCTAATCACACACAACTGTACATATATAAAAATAAATATGCAAATTCAAAGACACATCCCAAATGAATTTACCCCAAGATTTACTTTGAGAAATATCTTCTGACTTGAAGAGAGAAATAATTACTTAGGAGTAAATTATAATACCTTCAGGGAATAAATTGTATGAATTTTCAGGTAAAAGTCTGTGTGTGCATATATGTATGTGCACATGTTTGTATGTGTGTGTCTGTGTGTAGTAATCCAGCCTTGCAAGGCTTAAGAGGGCAAAGGAACAACTTGAGAATTCAGCATGTTGCAGATCCAAGGCTGCCAAACTAAATAGTTAAAAACAATAACCATAACAAAATCAAAGGGCTGACTCTGAACCTACTACTTATGCGCTTACTGTCTAAATGCATTCACAGCTGGTCAATGTGAAAATGCAAGTTCATCACAGAAAAAGGGGTACTTGCAACTGAATTAAAAGATACTATGTAGAAGAAACTGATTATAAAAAGAAAAGAAGCACTATGTCTCAGTTATTGAATTTTCTACTTGTGATTTCTGTTAAAATGTAAACAACCTTCCCATTGCGCAGGAAAACCATTTACATATTTACATTAGCGTGATTTATGTACTGTACATAAAATATTTATTTTCAGCTATATGTAAAAATTGTACACAAACAAAGCTCATAAAAGACATAATAATTCGTTTATTCTCCTCAGCTTCAGATTTTTTTGACAGTACAGAAAATGAGAGGTCAAGAATTGAATCAAAAGTTATGACTGTATTTTGTTCCTTTTTGAAATTTCACTGGCTTTTGTAAGGTTTGATATTGGGCAAAGTTCGGAATATTAGAATTAAATAACTCTTCAACTAAAATTATTGAATTAGTAAGACAACAAATAAAATATAATTCATATTTAAATTGTTTGCTTGAATATTACTGCTTCGTTAAAATTTTCTGATCATGTAAAATAGTGAAAAATGTTAAATCAAGTAGTCTTTATTACATTAATATTAAAAGAACTAAATATATACAGGAAAATGTAGCATATGATATTTGAAATCATTTTTAAGAATTTTTTTAATTTGATTTTTCCTGAGGAGGTTCTTTCTTTTCAAAACTTACCCTCATTTTGCCATAAATCATCAACACTAATGAGAAGACATGGCTTAAATTATGCAAATTTCTTCTTCATGCTTTCATGTTTTCTCATCATACAATATTTTAGCTTTCTTTCTGTCCAGTGAATTTTTAGGTGTCAAGATCTGTGATAAGGCAGTGACCACCAGGGGGCACTGGGACCTCTGGGTGATCTGGCCAATCATGTCCTCATTGAATAAGGATGAGTGCATTATAAAATTATACCTGTGTACATTTATACATACATATATTATGCATATATAATATGTATCCAGGTGATATTTTTGTTTCTTATCCTCTTTCTATGCCTACTCACTAAAGCCTTTGTTAAAAAAAAATACATTACCTACTTCATTTTACTGAAGCCAAATTAACCAAGTAGTCTCAAAGGCACCTCTGTTGGTCAAATATATTTGAGGAAAACTTTTTCCAGTTGTTTAGGTAAACATCTAAAGAGTTCTGAGACTCTAAATACACTCAAGATTATCTGTTTCTTACTCTCTACCTAATTATCCTAAATTCTTTTACCTTGGACACAGAGCCAGTCTGCAATAGAATACAGACTGGGACTGGATTTTTCAGAGGATCCAGAGTAATTAGGACTCTTCCAAATTTCCAACTCTCTAGTTTGAAAAGTATTTTAGAGTGCACTTCACATCCTAACCTGCTATGATTAGTATTACAAATGAAATTCTATCAAAATTGTCTAACTCATCTTGAAGAGTTCTAAGAACAGGTCTGAACAACAGTGATTTCCATATATCCTGGTAATTTAGAAAGAAAGTTATGGAGAAATACATAAATGGTGCCCCCTCATTGTGCAATTGTAATACTGTTGGAGTTATCTCCACTGAGTAATTCTATCCACTGCACAAAGTGGTGCTATATGATCCTCTTTACTTGTCATGCAGTTGTTCCCTATAAAGAAAGTAAGCAAATTAGCATAAAAAACAAGGACTTTCTTGGGAAGAGAGTACTCCACTCCAATCCTACTTAAGTATCAGCAACATGGGAAGCCCCACAAGATTATGTTGGTTCTGACTGAGATAGAAATGACCCCAAGTACCTGAAGGTACCGCTGATTGTGAGGCAAAGTAAATTCTGAGCTTAAAATTTGTTGAATGAAAATGTGTGCCTAAGACACAAAGCCCTTTGAAACCTGGCAACCCAACTATAGTGTTTGTGCTAATTATGTAAATAAGAACTAAGGAGCTGTGCTACTGAAGCTGAAATGTGAAGTAACACTATAGTCAGGAGGGTTCTACAAAGCAAGGTATCACTACAGTAATGTAGGTGAAGGCGATTTTCAAAAGTTATCAGTATGGCAATGATGAAAATGAAGTCAGTAGTAGACTGAGCATTGTAATAATTTGGATATAATCTGGTCCCTTTGGACTGACTATGCTCCCAAGCATTCTTAGACAATTAAGGAGAAGAGAAAAATCTCAAAAGGGACGTAATAGATTTCCTCTGAATTTGCACAAAAAAATAGTAATTGCATATTTTCTTTAAGAGTCAAACTGACTACAAAAAAGCATAATATTCCAAAACTTCAATTTAAAATAGAACTTCAAGTATTTATTGTATAATGAAAGATACTATGGGTAAACATAGATGAATGAAGCATAACCCAGTACAGAAACAGACTTCACACCCATCAAGCTGCCTTTGTAATTCATATTGTCTTTTAGAGACAGGAAGCAGATCATATACTTGCAGGAAATAAATAACTAATCAGTTTTCCTCACTGTTGTTTGATTTTTGACCATATCGACAGTGATAATACCTACATAATCACACTACTGAACATAAACTGTAAACTGATTTAATGCACAATCAGGATTTTGTCATTTGGCTTGCCTAAAATTGTTTTCCTCTCTCTGCCCTCAGATCACAAAGCAAATCTCATGAGAATTCTTACTGTCTCTGATTCTAACAGGTTATTATTTTTGTTCATTTTCATAGTTGCCTTGTTGTAGATAAAGCTAAAGAATTAACTTGGCATATTCTCTAGTTGATTTTAGATTAAAGAAATGACTCAGGTCAGTCTTAGTTTAATTAAGTATTTTAATATCTACTTGTCACTCGTATAAGTCTTTTAATGGGCAGGCATTAGAGGTTAAGTCTGTAAAACTTAAAAGCCATGACAAACCTGGCAGAAAGTTGCCTCATTTAAGCATAGATGATGACTGTAAAAAACATTATTGACCTCACAAATATGGTATAAGGAAAAATTATCTTGTATTCCAATAAAGAACAATCCCTCATAGGATAATTTTTTTCAGATCTCAACTAGAATTTAATTTTTCTGTGCAATCATATTTCTGTCTTTAACAATTTATAGTATATTTGCGTGGACTTTTGAATTTAGCTTTTGAGAGAGCAATTATTTTCCAGGTTTGAACAATGATATGCTATAACAAAATGCATGTTTTCAGATGTATTTTGGAAAGTCCTTTGAGTCACAATTTTTAGATAAATGGCAGTCACATCTCTTTTGCATTACTAACTGCTATGATTCAGTTATACTTGTCCTCAAGGATATAAAACAGTAGAGAAGGAAACTGAATGGAAAGAAAAGACATATTCTTAAAATCAGTGTTTGAGTTCTGCCTATTCAAATATCTTAAAATGTGATTAATGTTTAAAAATGTTCTATATGGAGCTATTTTATAGTATATTTTAAATAAGTTTTGCTATTAATGTATATTATATAAAGGTAATTAAAGTTACTGTTGAAATTTGAATATTATAGTGTTTATTTTGCACAGGTGTAAAATTGTAATATTTTACTTTTTTATATTTTATAGATTTCATGAAATATATTCTCTGATAATATAATTCAAAATGTAAATTGTTTTAGGACTCATTATAACATGCTCGTCTCAAAGTTAAAAGTAAATGTTTAACATGTCATAATTATTTACTTAAAGATGGCTGATTGGAATCACAAAGATGGATATAGAAATATTCACCCAGTTTGTTTTGGTTACTTTTTCTTCGTTGCTGAGACAAACACCTGACACCCAAAATTAGGGAAGAAAATGTTTATTTAGCTTACAGTTCTGGAGATTTCAGTCCATAGTCAGCTGGCTCCAACGCAGAGTGGCATGGCACTGGGGAAACACTTCAAGGCAGCAGCCAGAGCCAAAGAGCCAAAACGCAAGCCTCTACCCTCAAACTGTACACAGGCCACTCCCCCACCTTCAGGGTGGGTGTAACACTCACAAAATGTCTTTGCCCTCCTTTGCACAGGATGAGGATATTTACAAAGTAAGAACCCTGGCTCCCTGCTGAGTCTCTCAGTTAAACTTCTAACCTTCTCAAGTTGACACAATGTATTGACCATAATACAGTTATATACCCATATCATGTATAGTTTCCAACATCTACTTGACTCACAGATCTTACATATTTCCCTCTACTCTGTAGAAACCAAATAGTCTCTGTCTCACCCTTATCTTAAATAAGTTTAGCCTTAGGAAGGTAGCATTCAAGCTGCATGAGTTACGTACTCAGAGAACCAGTGTGTTTTTTTTGTTTTGTTTTGTTTTGTTTTGTTTTGTTTTGTTTTGTTTTGTTTGTCTTTTTGAGACAGGGTCTCACTACGCAGTTCAGGTTGGCCTTGAGCTCACTTTGTAGACCACGCTGGTCTTAAACTTGCAATGATCCCCCTACCTCAGCCTCCCAAGTGCTGGAATTACAGGCATGTGCCACCACGCCTTGTTTCAAGAAAGAAACAATATCTTTATTTGATTTTCTAAATTTGGTATTCAAACTCCTAGCTTGGGCACACTGTATAAATCTTGTAGGTAAACTTCCCACTACCACTCTTGCTCTAATGGGATCCCAAATCAGATCTTACTCATATACTTTAGAGCTTGCTACTTGCAGATCTTGGTGCAGTCCACCTGCCATCTGCCTGTATATTAACTGCTTTTTAACGCTGCACTTTGCTTACTATCTATTAGACAATTGCTACAATATTTTTCTAAATCTGTCTGAAGGCAACTATTGACATGTGGTATCACTTTTTTTCTGTCAAAATGAGACAGGAAGAGAATGGCAGGACATCTACTTGATGGTAGCTGGAGAGAAGGCAAGCCAGCAACTGAAACATTTGACAGTGGGTGATGGAAAGTAAGTTAGGCTGTTAAGTGAGCAAGGTACTGTAGTCCATAAGATAAGAAAGTGGGGTTCATGGGCAGACTGGGCAAGACAAGTGAAAGCAAAAGTGGTAAGGGATCTGACAGAACTAACCCTAAACTTCATTATACCTTCATTATAATGCATTTTTGAAACAAAATAGCCCAGAGGCAAGACGTTACACTTCTAAGCATACTTTGATGAGTGTGCAAGTTCCTGCCTGCATAGCAACTAAACTCCACTCTCCCCATTTGAGAAAATAATGTGAATAATTAGTGACCTTTGGGACCCCTTAAAAGTAAACTGGATCCTTTGTTAGGTGCTTTGCTGTGGAGCTAGCTAGTCTGTCTACAGGGTACTCAACTTTGTTGTCTCTTTCCTGGGGCTGCCTATGTGGGAGTCAGCTTTGTTTCCTTCCTATAATAAACTTTTACTTGTCCTAGAATTAGTCCACATTATGATTTCTATCCATTGCAGACAAGGACTCACACTAGCATGTAGCAAAACTATTTATTAGAAAATATCTACCATTCAGTGTATACAATCTGGACAAGGACCCACACTAGCATGTAGCAAAATTATTTATTAGAAAATATACCAACTACCATTTATTGTACACTGTACTGTAGGTCCATCACCTACAGAAATCTCCATCACCTACAGAAATGTACAGATCATTTCCCTTAACAAACTCCTTATATATCATTCTAGCTCTAACCCTATTATCCTACATTTGTCTGCAGTATTTCTATCCCATCTTTAATTCCCAAATAATTCATTATCCTTAACATTTTAGTATATCATATTGTAGTCATCAATACTATAATAAAAAAGTATGGTTTTGAGTTAAGCTATGTCTTATTTTCTGCCTTCTTTTCTTTCTTCATTCTTTCCTTAGTCTCAATTATATTCCTTTCTTCCCTTAGTTTATTAACTTTTCAAATATATTATGCTTTCTAGCTATTGGATAGATGCTGGTATGAAAAACTGAATAAACTGTTCTTATTTGTTGGACAAAAAATACTTAAATTATACAGAAATATATACAATTAACAGATGCTGTCATACAAATGAGATAGGTGCTCAGTTTGTGCAATAAATCAGAGCAAAGGAGAGTATCTATAGCTGGCATTTTAGAATGCAAATAATAGCCAATCAGACTAACAAAGGAATGTGGGTAAAGTTCAGAGAGCCAGTAACATATATAAAGGGAAGAAAGGGGAGAATATGAGTTACAATTTTTTCTGAGGAAATAGGAGCTACCTTAAGCATTTTAAACTGAAGAAATATAATTTGGATAATAAGACACAAAAATTTGTGAAAGTTCTTATATTAGTTATGTATAACTGCATAACAAACTAGGATAAAAATCAGAATTTTTACACAATCAACATTTAGTATCTCAATTTTTTGTGGAGCAAGAATCCAGTGCAACTTCTCTGAGTCCTGTGGCCCAGGTTCCTCTGCAAGGTCGCAATTGAAGTGTCATTCTGGACTGCCAGTCCCGACCTAAAAGTTTAAGGAAAGAATTTGCTTAACTGAGTCAGGACTCAAGAGACTCATTTCCAAGATCACTCAAAGTCATAGTGACAGGCCTCATTTTATAATAGGCTGCTAGTCAAACTCTTAAAGAATTACTTTTTGTATATTAGAAATTTAAGTATAGGATACAATATTTAAATTTAAAATACATTATCTACTAGATGTTGGACAGGTCTGTTAACTGTTCTATGCCAATATCACCGTTCATCCAGCTAGAGTCACCCTTGAAAAATACATGTCAGATTTCTGCACTGAAGCTCTCCAGTGCCTGCCTCTCACTTAGTAGTGAAAATGAAGTTTAGCCACATCTCACACAATCTCATTGAACCGTCATCCTTACTCCTGCACCTGTTTCCTCATTGCCACCTTTTCTGATTACAGGTTCTGTAAAAGGCCAGCCACACTTCTACCTCAGGGCCTTTTAATTTCCCCTACCAGGAATATAATTCCCCTAGACACAGGAATCATCCTCTAGGCTTAACCCGTAATCCCAAAAAACAATTCTGAACTTCGTAATCCTGAATGTAGAAATCTTGAAATAAGAAAATCTCTAAATTCTAAAATCATTCAGGATTAAAACCCCAACATGAAATTTTAAAAGAATTAATTTAAAAAAATTTCTACAAGTCATTTATTTTTGTTCTAAAAAATGATCTGCTTGACTTCTCAACACAAACCATCAAGTCAAGAAGAGGCTGGAGTGAAGCAATGCAAGTCCTGAAAGAAAACAATTTCCAACCCAGAGAGGTGTACCCTGCAAAACTTTCCTTCAAAATTAATGGAGAAACAAGATACTTCCATGACAAAGAACAACTCAAGGAATTCATGACCACCAAACCAACCCTACAAAGATTACTAAAGGACATTTT
>RJWT010053464.1:0-10420 GCA_004365215.1 Cuniculus paca | reverse complement strand
AAATGTTGTTCTGGGGTTAAAATGATACTACTGCAAAAAAAAAAAAAGAAAGAAAGAAAGAATAAAAAGGAAAAAAAAGAAAAGCTAATGTGAGTTTTTTCAAAAAAAGAGAGAAAATAAAAATACTAAAAAAGTGATTTCCCATATTTTAAGAGAAATACATATGAAGGATTCAATGGCCCTCTAATTTTAACATGTTATAATCTATAAATAATTTTTTAAATATCAGTGATACATTTTGGTTAGCAAAGTTCACAATGTAAGCAAAAACACATTGAGACACTACAAACATAAGGAAATTAAATGACATTTTATAAAATTTACATTGGTGTCATGCCTTAAAAATTTAAAAGATGCAAAATTTCCTTTAAAAATCAGAAATGTTTTAGATTCATTTAAATCATATTCACCTCTAGGTAGTGGATAGAGAACTACTATTCGTGATACACTCTTCATTCTATTGAAAATAGCTATTTGCAAAAAAAATTATACACTCAAGACAAAGCATTACATACCATAATTTTGCTTTTAATATAGTAAATATTACTGGAAAAGCATTGTTTTTGGACCTAGAAAAAAATTCGAAGTCACCTACCTTGTTTGATTCTGCTAGCATCTGCATGGAAATTTCAAGGTAAGCAAAATGTCAATAGAGTTTTAAATCATTCACCCAACTCTTAAATTCTTGGTGTTTACTTCCTCATTTTGTTTTTATGTTTTCCAGATAGATACGGCTAAAACACTGAAATGTGAATGAATTACTTAGAGTTGATTGTTGCAAACTACCCCCCTCCTTTGTTTTTTGACAGACACTGTACATATTTGAACACCAATAACTTCAACAGTGTCAATCGATTGCTTCCTACAAGGTTGGGATGAGATGAGTCAGTTTAACGTACAGAGAGAAAATAAGTGAACCAAAAAGTGTCTTCATTCACATGTAACGCACAATAGCGTAACAATATTTTGAAAACCCAGTTTTGATGTTGCTATTGCCCTGTGACATAAAGGTTCAATGTTGTCGATTTTGTGTGGCTCAAATCTATGAGTAACCAGACCCAGGTGAATGGGTAGATAAACATTGCAGTGTTTCTTGATTTTTCTGGTTTTATATAATCCCCTAGCCGCCAATTGAAGATAACAGGAGGAAGATATTGGTCACAAAGCTTTCTGTATTAAGGTCTTTATAATGAGGTGAAACACCTACATATCACCTTGTCACCTACTACAAGGCATGGACCAACTAACTCCCCATGGTAAATGCAAATATGTACTAATGAAAAATGAATGGATAAATGAAAGGAGGAATAAATAAATATGAGCCAGGAAAGGGAAAAACAAACCAAGACAAAGCAAAATAAAAAGTTTCTCATTAAAATGCATTGATGCCCAATGCTTTAGAATGTATCCTGATATTGATGTCACTTTTATATAATTATTAGCTTGTTATAGAAATCTGTACTGATGTTAAAAATTCAATGCCATTTAAATGTTGAAAACACTTTATAAAGAAGCATTTTGTTCACTGCGTGAGCTTGACTGCTTTTTTGACTTCTCAACATAAAACCTATTTCAAAGCTATCTTGTTCACTGAACTGCTGTTAAACTATATTCTAAAGTCTTTCCCAAAGACACATGTAAGATGAATGATTCACTCCATTGCCTGTATGTGTTGGGAAACAAACCCTTCTCAAACACAGTCCTGAAAAGATTGTAATTAATTCACAGAACAAGAATTTTTGTTTGTGTTTTAGGTTTCTATAGAAACCCTACTTTAATTTGAAAAGCAATGAGATAAAATTGATAGTTCAAGGAGGCCAGATAGATTAGGGAAGAGGATGTGTTCCCGAGATTACTTGTTTCTTTTCTACAAAATATGTTCCTGTAGCATTTGACTATCTTTCCTTATGGCAGTCTTCCAGAGACGGTGAGAAGATATTCTTTACCAATCATGACGTTACTTTTCTTTTTGACTTAATTTATGAATACCCCTCCCTCACACCTCTTCTGGTCCATGATGTTGATCTGGCCTGTGCCACAATTCACATTTTTCTTCCCATGTCATTGGGAGCCAAAGTTGCTGGACTCAGTATCAGTGCACAAAATTTAAAGAATCTGACACCCTTTTAGAAGAAGTGCTTGGAATACATTCCTAATCCACTTGAGAAAGATGTTCCAACAATGCATAATGATTTGACAATTTTTGTAACATTATTTCTACCTCTATTGAAAGTCCCATCCTCAATAAACCACTACCTGAGATTCTTTACCGAAAACTTTTGCTAACAAAAGGGGAAGGTTTAAGTACTTTACAGCATTCTTCTGCATAACTTACTGAATAAATTACAGAAATGAAAAAGGACCTATTCAAATGTAAACATTCAGTGATTTTTTAGAAAATTTATAGCTGTGCAGCCATTGGTATAATCCAATTTGAGAGTATTTCCTTCATTTTTCTGACACTGTTTTTGTACATTTTTGGGTAGTTTTAGGTCCACTGTCAGCTTTGTTAACTTTCTTTCCTTTCTTTCTTTCTTTCTTTCTTTCTTTCTTTCTTTCTTTCTTTCTTTCTTTCTTTCTTTCTTTCATCTCTTTCTTTCTTTTGAAGATGTATTCTTTCTTTCTTTCTTCCTTTCTTTTGAAGATGTATTTTTTCTATTTGTTTCATAGAAATGAACTTTCACAGAATGAGATCTTTTGTTTTTGAAACTTTTATGTAACATTTCCAAAGCATATTCATGTTATCATTACTTCATTCTTTCTCATGGCTATATAGTTTCCTATCGTATAGGTGGGAACACATGTTTGCTTACCTTTTTGTTTGTGGGTGGATGTTTGAACTATTTGGACTTGTTGGCTATTAGAAAAAATGCTACTGAGAATACCTGTGCCCCGTGTGTGTGTGTGTGTGTGTGTGTGTGTGTGTGAATATGATTTTATTCCTCTTGCATAAATACCTGTAAGAAAATTATATGACAAATATATTTAAACAATTGGTCAAAGATTGCTATTTAAATATTCTTCATGTTATAGTTCAAAGGTAGAATGTCAAGAAAAATCTTCCTACCTTCAGTGTGGGGCTTTGGAAGATGATTAGGTAATGGATACCCTGTAGTCATGAGTGGATGAATTCATGGATGAATTTATAGCTAAACATGTTGCTAGGAGGCACGAAGAGGTGTGTTTCTGGCAACGTGACCTGGAAGGATGTATCTTCTTCCCCCACCTCTAGCTCCTACTATGCATCCTTACTTCCTGATCATCATGATGTGAACAGTTTTTCTCCTCCATGCCCTTCCTGCCTTGGAGACGTTCAACTTAGATGCAATAGTTGAAAATCCATGAACAAAAATAAGGATTTCCTCCTGTGAGTTGTACATGGCAGGTGTTTTGTCCCAGGAGTGAAAAAGTAAGGAAAACACTACATCATTTGAGATTTCCAACAGCAGTGTTAGGACTGTGTCTCTTCTCCAAATCCTCTGAGACATGTGGGTGCCTCATTCATCATAGACATAACTGTGCACCAGAAACTGGGTCCCACCCTGATTGAAACATTTTTGGCTAATGAATAATGATACTGAACGCTTTGGCTGGTATTATTTCCTTTGGTAGAATGTCTACTCACAGATTATATGCACTTCCATAAAATTTGGATTTTCAGCTAGTTACGAAATTCTAAGAGCTCTTCATATTTTCCAGCTAAAGGTTTTATATCATAAATGTTAGTGAATCTTTCACAATTCTTCTCTTGTTTTTATCAAAGGTGTCTTTTAGAAGTAAAAAGTGTTTAATTTTGGAGAGGTGTCTCTTATTGTTTTGTTTCTTTTGCATACTATCCTCTCTTTCCCTTTTTTCTTTTTTTGCATACTTCTAGGGAGTAAAGACAGGACCTTCTCAATGAGCTACATCCTCAGCCCATTTTAAATTTTTATTTTTGATACATTAACTTGCTAAATTGCTAGGCTGAGCTTGAACCTAAATTTTTGTTTTGTTTTGTTTTGTTTTGTTTTGTTTTGTTTTGTTTTGTTTGTACTGGAGATGAAACTCACAACCTCGTGCTTACCAGACAAGTGCTTGAGCCACTGAGCTAAATCCCTGGCCCTGGGCTTAAACCAAAAGCTTGAGACTGGGGATTCACAAGATACCTGTTTCATTTCTTTAAAGAATTTTGCTTCTGATGCAGTATTTACAATATCCTCACCTCACTCAGCATCCTAAAGGCTCTCCTCATGCGATGCTCATTTTGAGCTAACTTTTGCAAGTCGTCTGAAGAAATGGTTGACATTCGTGTGTCTGTATGTGTGTGTGTGTGTGTGTGTGTATGGACTTCTGATTTTGCTAGCTCCATTTATTAGAAAGCCTTTCACAAATGCATGGAATTTTTGTTGCATGATTGTTAAAAGTCCATCAATTACACAAGTGGAAAAGTTTATGTTCAACCCTTCATTTATATTTCACAGATTTAAACTTTTCTGCGTGAGCAAATGGTTATCTGGATTACTATAGTTTTTTAATATGTTACAAAATAGAGAAATGAAAGTACTCCAAATTTCTTTCCCCTTTATATTCTATGAGATTCTACATACTTTTCATTACCATGTACATTTCCTGTCTAATTGTCAAATGAGAACAAAACTTTGATAGAAATTATCTACCAAAACCGAATTTTAAGTTAATCTTATTTTGCTGAGCCCTACCCAAGCCCCCAGTAAGATTTCCTTTAATATTCTACACATATTCATTATTTTGCTACTTTGTATTTTTTCAATAACCTTCTGCTCCACTTGTCCTTACAGACATAACCAATTAAAGAGTTTACACAAAGAAATTATATTCTCTTGAGTATCTCACTGAGATGAAAACAACAATTCCGTAAACACAGGTGTTCAAGAATACTGAAAAAAATGATTCCTCTAGAGGTCATTCCAGCGTAATCCTAGGGAGTGGTTGTTCAAAGTGTCCAAAGTCCAGATGGGTTGTTACACTCTTACCTTTCCTATTCAGTTAGCTTTGTATCTCTAAATGCTGAAATCATGCTCCTTAATTTTGAACAATTAGCACCTCGATTCTACCTCTGGGTAGTGAGTTTAAAATATTAAAGTGCGTACTAGACATCAAAGAAAGTAGTCATTCTATTATGAAATTTTAAGTACTATTTTATTTTATTTTATTTTATTTATTTATTTATTTATTTATTTATTTTTTGCGGCACCGGGGATTGAACTCATGACCTTGCACTTGCAGGGCAGGCGCTTAGACCGCTGAGCTAGATCCCCAGCCCTGTTTTTGAGACAGGGTCTCACTATGCCATTCAGGCTGGCCTTGAGCTCACTTTGTAGCCCAGGCTGGTCTCGAACTCACAACGATCCGCCTGTCTCAGCCTCCTGAGTGCTGGGATTACAGGCGTGAGCCACCACGCCTGGCTACTAAGTACTATTTTAGAAATAAAACCTTGCCACCATTCTCAGTCCTGAAGAATAACTATCTCTTCTTTATAGTTCTTTTTCTGATGTTTGTGTATGTTGCTTTTATTAACATCATTTCCCAAAGTCAAACTATTTACAGTAGAGCTTTGTATCATAAATGCAATGGAAAAACTTTGAGAGAAAAATATTTAAATCAGTTCTTTTAAAAACATACATCAAACTTGCCACTTACATATCTGTCATCAAATAAAATTGCTGAAGTATCTAATCTGATCACTTGCAAGAAAACATATGAAACTGTGGAAACAAAAAAAGAATCTTCAACAGTATTGCTCTTAGGATGAGTTATGTTAAAATGTGTTTTCTGCTTCAAAAGGTTTATCATTTTATTTTATGTTATTTTATTCTATTTTAATTCATTATCTCTGAAGACAGCGAAGTCCATGTTTAATTTGGATTCATTATCTTAATATTTAGTGGTACTGGAATTATCCCCAGCATTTTTTTTAAAAATTTATGCTTCAGAGACAGAGTCTTTCTATCTCTAAATGACCCCCAGTTTTGGATTAGATTAGTCTTTCTATCTCTAATTTAGCCTAGGCTGGACTAAATTGTGCATTTCTTCTGCCCTCCATTTGATCAATCTCCTAGAAAGCCATGATTAGTCTTATCTAAAATGCAAGATGGAACCTCATTAATTAAATATATTATTTTCCGTACAGGGGAACTTATATAATGGATGATGGCCAAATTCATAAATACTTTCCTGGCCATCACCCATAGGTGTGTCCCCTGACCACAGAGAAATGTGAGTTTAATCTAATCCAAAACTGGGGATGACTGGGAAGGAGTTTTTATACACTTATCTCACTAAAAGGAAGATGAGCTGAGTAGAAGTTCTATATATCAGATTAGCTGGGTCTCCTTGGTTTATTCACAAAAAATCCCAGTTCTACAGATACGCAATGATTGCTTAAAGATGAGTCTCTAAGAAGGGAGATGGTACACTCGCCCTGCAGGAGGTCAAGAATACCAAACATTGCAATGTACACAGATTATGCAGGTGATAGGAAAGAGAATTCATTAATTTATAATCCTGGGCTATTTTTGATAGGACAGGCTGGTGAGGTAAGTCTGCTTGCTAAGGACTTTGGCGGTTTATGCAAAAAAGCATAGAAGTGGCTGGGGTCAGGTATTTATTTCTAAAAAGTCAAAAGGGAAGATTACTCCAGAGGAAAGAAGGACAGAGGACAGAGAGAGATAGAGACAGAGATGCAGAGAAGAGAAAGAGAGAGAGACTTAGTGTGGAGACAATCATAAGTTCATAACCCCTGGTTGGAAGGGGAAGAGGACATGGATTCAATTTGTGACACTTTCTCTCTTCTCTTTATGAGAACAGACTTTAACAAAGATAAATAGCTCATAGCTCATGTATACATTTCCAAATAAATGCAAATATAGTCATGTGAGCTTTGTTACCATAGTAACTCCAAAATATGTCTCTCAGGTTAGAACATGTATTGATGGATGTCTTGGCGTGTATGCAAATCTCAGTTTCATCCCCTCATTTTGAAAGTAATGACCTACCTAGCTGTTATGGTTTACATAGAAAGCATCCATGAAGGACTTAGGTATGGAGGACATGAAAGTTGTCCAGGTGGGTCACCTATTAATAGGATTAAAGCTCCTTGTGGCAGCAGCAGGAGAGATTGGAGGATGCGGATCATGATGTGTGAACTGGAAAGTTGAATCTCGTTCTTATCTTCTTCCTGTCTGGCTTTTGCTGTCTCTTTGCTTCCTGGCTGTCATGAATTGAGCAGCTTTACTCTGGCATTCTCATTCACCATGATGTTTGTATCATAGAGCCAGCTGACCATGGACTGACCCTCTCAAACCATAATCAAAACTAAACATCCCCTTCTCTGGGTGTATCTGGTATTTTATTCCATCAGTGGAAAAAATGGACTAATACTCTAACCTAATCTTTGTTTTGTTTTGTTTTTTTCTGATGTGAAAACCTCTGAAAGAAAGTAAATTTCACTGCTAATGGAAATACTTAAATTGAGATACCTACTTTACAGGTTGGTTTCTAAAATACCAACCCATGGAAGAGTCTCTCTTTTGAAATCCACATGGTGAAGCAAGATGGTAACAATGTGGCATGCACTGTAAAGGCCATAGTTTGTTGATTTTTTTGGTGCCTAGAAAGGCTTAGGAAAGACAACAGCTCCATACTGCCTACCTGAACGTTGATCTTTTCTGGAATCATCAGCAGCATTAGACTTTTTCTTGAAACATTTTGAAAAAGTTATCTGCCACTTTGAAGACCTGTGTTAATTTACAACCTTGAGTATTAGAGAGAGAATTTCTGAATTTCAAGGTTATGGTTCAGATTTCCATTCTTGGAAACAATAATACTTGATCTAGAGAATTGAAGAGAGGAAGGGTTAATTTTGGTTCGCAGTTTCTGAGGTTGATGTCCATGGTCGGATAGATTAAAGGCAAACATGGTGCTGCAGAGAAAATCTGCTCATCTCCTTGGAGCCAGATGCAGAGAGATGAAGGAAGAGACAAAGAAAATCCTTTTAACACATGCTCATGAGAACCTATTGCCCTGAGCCAGGCTCTGTCCCCAAATAGCATATTCAGCTACCAAGTCATAAAGGCATTAATCCACAATCTATTCAGTTACCAAAGCTTTACTTCTGAACACATGTATCTTTGGTGGAATGTTTTTGATCCAAAGCATGACACACCATGTTTTGTTTTGCTTTGCTTTATTTTGTTTTTTTGGTACCAGGGATGGAACTCACGACCCTGTGCTTGCAAAGCAGGAGCTTGTGCTGCTGAAGTAAATCCCCAGCTAACACACTGTTTAGTCAACTGAATGGCAAAAAGTGCCCAACTCCATAATTCTGCAATTAATCTGCTCTTCTTATATGATGAATTGGAAACTGTGTTACCAACTTGTGGACAATGAATGACCTTATGAGATGTGTGCGTGTGTATGTGTGTGTGCACGTGCATGTGTGTGTGTATTTAAGGAAAATGTGATGTCAGAGTCAACATCAGTGCATAATTTTATTTTACTCTCCTTTAATCCTGATATTACAGTGTAAATAAATTTATTCTCATAGGTTAGAAGTTAGATCAAATGAAAGAAGCCTTTTTGTTTGATCGGAGAGAAAATTAACTCCAACAAACTCACTGTGGAATGACAAACACTGGCTAAGTCAATAAAGGTGACGTAGTAATGAATTTGGCCATGCCAAGAATGAAAACCCAGCTAATAGCAGTATATAGAGACTCAAGAGTAAGCTGGGACTGTGGTTGCATACCTGTAATACCAGCTCATTTGGAGGGTGAGGCAGGAGGACTGCAAGTACAAGACCACCTCCATGATTTAGTGTGACTTTGTCTCAAAATGAAAATAAACAAGGAATGGAATGTAACTTAGTGGGAGTGCAACTTTGGATCTCATCAGCAGTATTGTAAAATGAAGACTGAAGAGTAATAAGTTTTTATTGTTTTAAAGAATTGCATTTTAGGGCAATTTCTTACATGGCATTAGCTAACAAATACATAAGGTAATACACATTTTATCTTTAGTAGTTACTAGCACATTCCTTTTCCATAAAGCTGTCCTTCATTATGGTAGCAGGTATATGAATTTTTTTTCTGTAGATTCTTCACACAAACAATCAATTTCATCAAATACCAATTTCATCCTTTTTATAGGTGCAACACTACTCATTTTTATTCAATTTACTTCCTTATCTTTTTCCCTCTAATCTTCCTTCCTTCCTTCCTTCCTTCCTTCCTTCCTTCCTTCCTTCCTTCCTTCCTTCCTTTTGAGGCAAGATCTCACTGAACAGCACAAGGTAGTCCCGAATTCTGGATTGTTGCATCACAACCACCAGCATTCTTGGATTACAGGCATGGACCAATGCACCCAGACACATTTTTTTGACCCATTTCTTTGTTTTCAGTCTCTTTCTTGAAAACCATAGTTTTGATTTGCTGTAAATCTCTGTTGCTAAATCAAAGGAAATCTTCAAGAACATGAAGCCTGACCTCTTCTTAAGATTGTAACCACATACAAATGATACCCCCAAATTCTCTATTCCATTGCTTCAAAAACCTTTCAGTAGACATGCTAACTTGCTTCACGTATAGTAATTCCTCTTAGTTCACCAAAACAGAAAGTTTTGTGCTATTATTTGTTTGCTTCTTTTCTGTAAGAGTCTTTTTTTGGCTAGAACTTGTACTGTCAGTTACATTTTAGTCATTCTTTCAAAATTAGGGTATATTGCATATTAACTATTATTATCCTTTAATTATTTTGCTATGAAATTTTTGTGTTTTTTTTTCTCTTAGAAAAGAGTACCTTGGTTCATCCAAGTATCCTCTGAAAGATCAATCTATACTGAGTATGTACAATTCACAATGACTTGTGGTAATGATGATACGTGTAATTAGCAAAACTGACATTTCACACCAGAATTAAATGTGGCATAGTGAGATCAAAGACTTTGCCCAAATTTAAATAGCTAGAAAAATGTTAGGGATAGCTACTCATAATGTCTTATCTTCAACTATTTTAAAAATTTTAGCTATGTAATTTTAATTGTACATGTAATATAATTTATCAATATTTTTTCATGGAATGTCTACCTTTAAATTCTTTTATCTTTAATCCAAGCACATGTGATTTTACTATATATACTTCAATCTTTTTTAAGTTTTATTTTCCACCTGGGTCAAAAATCACTTGAAATTTGCTTGACTGAGTGTTAAAATGCATTCATTATTTTAATTCTTCCCTTCACTATCAATGCTATTGTAGTCACATAATAGTGACATCCATTAAATGGTCAGATATTATGTATCTAGGTTCTGACTTTGCATGCCTCATTTTGTTCTAATCTTTTACATCCTTAGACTGACTTAATGTTTTTATAACTTTTACAAAGATGTAATACTTCTATTGGAGT
>RJWT010053463.1:0-10422 GCA_004365215.1 Cuniculus paca | reverse complement strand
ATATAAAATGTATGTATGCTATATTAATTACTGCTCTATCCTTTACCTCAAAAAAAGAGAGAAAGGTTTCCTATTCTCTTTAACCTTTTGGTCAGGGGCATTTAATATAACAAACAAAAACCCAATCTTGAACAAACAGCTACAGCGTCATCTCAAGTAATGCTAGGACAGAGGACTAGCATTCAGAACTTGTGAAGCAGTAGATACAGGACTTGGAAACCAGTAGGAGCTAGATTTTTCCTTCCTTTCCCATCATGTTCCTTTCCTCTCCCTTGGCACGTCGTGGCACATGTGTGTATGTATGTGTGCACCTGCATGCTTGGTGTTTGTGTATGTATGTGTGTATGACTAAGGCAATATGCCTCTGGCCTTTGCTTACCTCTACATCTCTGAATCCAATTCACTTCTCTCTGCAATCCAGAGTTCTTTGCTTTTGCAAAGGATGAGAAGGAAACTTCTCCAACTTGGGACCAACATCATGCCCTAGACTCTGCACCAGCTACCAATGCCTCTATCTCTCTATTGCTCATTTCCAGTGGTAAAGAAGGAGAATCAGAATAGGTCAGCCCAACCTCTAGACTAGTTCCCTACCCTTATGCCACATAACTGAAGTGAGAAAGGGATGAAATCAGGGAAGCAAGGGGTGGGTATAAAGGATAAGTGGGGTAGGTGGGCTCAGAGCAGAGAGTGAGTTTGCAGGCATCGCAAAACTGTTCATCATGTCTGGTTAAGGGGGATGGAGTGGCCCTGCATCTTATACATTAATTGTCACTATAGGGACTATTTGGTCCAGTTTCTCACTTTGCAATGACTGCCCATATCGTCTACACAATTTCTACCTCATTATTATTTTCCGAAACAAGAAAGATACTGTATGTAATTTTCCATACAGCTTAACTGTGTGTATCTTATCTCAGTCACAAATATTCAAGGTAACAATGGCACTGCCTTGTGGGAAGTCACCTGTAGATGATTTCTCTGAGTTAGGTGAAGCTGTTTTATTTCTAGAAATTTCCTTCTATTCAGATCCAACAAAATGCTCCCATCTTTCCCGTAGTCTTCGTAGCGGCTATAGCCATCACATGTATAGAAAGAACGGGGTCAATCGACTGACCTGAGCCGAGATTGTGTTGATCAAGTTTGCAAACATATTCCTCTGCAAGCCACATCATCAAGCCTTATCTCCCTCCCGCCTTGCCTCTAGCAATTCCATCAATCATACTAAAGTTCTTTATCTTGGAAGACACATGCTGGATCAATGGCCACACCTTTCCCTTGGATTTAATGTCGTTGCCAACCCAAGCCACAGGGACTCAGTTACCATGGGCATCCCTGCCTAGAGACACCCCTACCTACTCACAAAGACTCGGCCAATTAAATCAAGCTCACAGCCTTTTCCAGCCTCTAGGGAGAGGCATTTTATTCAGGATGCAGTCTCATAACCACTAAGTATCCTATTCTTACAGAATTCTTAGGGACACCTCCTTCTGCTCTCCAGACTGATTGTTATTCCAGGCACTTGTTTTTATTTCTGTTGTTCTTTGTCTGTTTGCTCCAATGGGTGGTATTACCACTGCTATAGTTTAGTCACCCAAAGACAAAAGCCACATATGTGGCTCACTTATTGCAGCATCTGGAATCTCAAGGCTGCATTTTGTGTAGTAGGAGCTAATCTTATTCTTGCCTCAGGTTTGAGATCTGCTATTTTTTTATTTAGTAACTTATTCGTCTCTCTCTTCTACTTCCAATTTACAATCTGTTGGTGAGTCACATACACCTTTGTCAGTTACATGTTTTTAGAACAAGGTAAGACACACATTTTACAAATCCAAGTCTTACCATCACACCAGGGTTACACAGGACTAAGAAGAAATATATGTAAAACATAACTGGAGTCAAGAAACACTTTCACTGTTAATTAATTCCGTTTTTCCCACAGCTGACTCCTGGAATATTACTTGACATGTGAGACACTTGATAACTCTTGAGTGACTATGGGTCATTTTCAATCCTTTCTAGTCAGATACCTGACTGTTTCTAATTGTGGCTAAAGTCCTTAAACTCAGCCACCTTCCAACCTCCCCCTGACACACACACACACACACACACACACACACACACACACACACACACACAGGGTGCAGGGGCAGGTGATAGACAGGGCCTGGCCAGGAGTAGGTTAGGGTCAGGTTTATCCTACACTTACATCTTCTTCCATTTCCATTTAACTAAAGCCTTCAACCCTTCATTTTGAAGGAGGGGATTATTTTGAGATATCAGATCTCAGTTCTGCTACAACCTCCCGATCCTTTGCCAGTGAGGGAAGATGCACCACTGGAGGGAAGACGCTGATTCTGGTTCTGATGAATAGATCAAACGGCTCATAATACATTGACTCAACTTCAATTATGTGACCTGCAGGAAAGAGATGAATAGGAGATAGCCTATGAATTCAAGGTCACAACCCTTTCAAAATCAGTTTCCAAAAATCACAAAAACTATGTTGCCTGTAAAATACAGATAGTTTTCTCAAGAAGCAAATTCAAGTCAACCTGCTTGACAAAGTAAGAAGAGACCGTGTTTAGGCCCAAACTCTTCCTCTCAGTAGATATGTGATACCGTGGCATCATCTACCTCCCTCGTCTCTGTTTACTCATCTTGAACTAATCTAAATGTCTTCATACTTCTCCAGTACATAAGTAACAATCACGATAGTCTTTTTGATGCATCTTAGCAGCTCCTCCAAACAGAAAGCCAGGTATTTTCCCCACCCTTACTCTCTCCCTCTAGTTCCTCCCATTTAATTCTGGAAGTTTTTACAGCCTCCTGGATCCTCAGAAATGTTTGTCATCTCATCTTCCAAAGGAAGGCAGCTCACAGCTGACCTGCTTCTGAGGCCCCCGTGAGAAAACTTCTTGGTGGAGGCAAAGGAATTGTTCCTGAGGAATGCTGTGCACCCCAGCATTCTAGAATGTTCCGAGACTTATGACAGAATAGAGGAAAGGAGAACAGTCCATCCCCACACTATGCACTGTTTGTCTTCAATGCCCTTCACCAGCCTTGTTTGCATCAGGGATGCCACGATTGCTTTCTTTTGTCACAAGTCCCTATTTTCTCCTCTCCAGGCATCTTAGTGGTAAATTCCCTATTCTGACCAAAAAGGAGAAGCCTCTCAACTTACCAATTCTCATCAATTTCTGATCGATGCATCTGGGAGATTCCCTGGCCCTTGTTCTGTGGAGTCAGAATTCAGCGCACAGCTGGTCTGTCCAGTGTAGAGGGGAGATCCACCCTCCCAGCTAAGGAGACCAAGTGCTGGAAGGAGCCCCGTGCCTCCTTGGGAGCACTGCACAGCCAGGTGGTGAGCACATCGAGGGGAGCATTTATTTCCACCTCACAGTGGTAAGCAGGGTGGCCCAGGACCTGGCCTAACCTGGCTGACTCTCATGGGGGAGTTCATGTGTCTGCTCTGCACGTGGTCCCCAAGCCAACAAAGACACAGGAAACTAGGAAGTCAGTATTTTAGGCCTTGCTATTCCTTAATTCTAAGCTCTTTTGCTTCCCTTTTTTTTTCTTTTATATTAGTGCTACTTTTCATTACTCTTTCATCAGTGAAAGCTGTATATCACGTTTTAAATGGCCACTGTGGAGCTGGAGGTTTCTGTCTGTCACCTTGAGGGCTTTCCAAATCTGCTCCCTGCTTAGGAATTGCAAAGCTCTGTCTTCAGCTCCTCCTGAGTTGCACACACTCCAGATTCCCAGGCAAGTTAATCAATGCCTTCAGCTGAGGTCTTATTTGGATACTGGTTAAAGGGAGGGAGGACTGTGGGGATTCACCAAGCTGTTGGAGCCCAAGGAAGGTGTGTGCAGCGTGGTAGTTGGTCTGTTCCACCATGGAGATGTACGTGGTGCCCTGGGGGAGGCCCAATGTGCAGGGGCGGCCCACAGAGGCAGCATAGAACCCCGTGGGAGCAGTGTCACGTTAAATGAATAATAAAACACTGTATGTCTTGCATAAGCATCCTGTAGGTGCAAAATGTTTTCAAGATTGAGATAGGCTAAAAATATAGCAGAAAAAGTAGATGTATTTGACCAAGGAAATACATAATAGTAATTTCTTTGTTCTTATTTACTTAAAAAATGTAAATGCATTGATATATTTTTTAGGTTTATTACAAATGTGAAACCTTTTTTTAAAGGTTGGTAAATTTTTAAATGTTAGGGTATGTTATTGTGCATAATCAATACACGCATCTTGGGGAATTGGAATATATACATATCATGTACATCTTGATCTTCTTACTTCCCGTTCCCTGCTCCTCCTTCCCTTCTCCCTCCATCCCTAGATCCCTTTCCCATCTCCAAAAGATCTATATGTCCCTATTTCCTATCATTTATTTTTTAGTTAGTTAGTTTGTTTGTTTGTTTTTGTATCAGAGATCAAACTCATGACCTTGTGCTTGCCAGGCAGGCACTGTGCCACTGAGCTATATCCCTGGCCCTTAGTTTGAGCTTTAAATTATTTATATTTTGGGCTTCTCAGATAATGTAAATCATACGACATTTAACCTTCCAAAATTTTAAGTTGACTTTGTATCAATAACAAAATTATTCATAAAGTATATTCCATCAATCAAATTTTTAAACGTTTAGAATACTTGGCAAAATTTTCTTCTTCAAAGAATTTTGTTTTTATAGAGGAATGTATTTTCAGGTTTTCTGTTGTAAACATAGCTACCATGACTGTAATTACATACTTTTATAAAAAAAAAATTGTATAATGAATTCCTAGGTACCCTTTACAAATTTTCAACAACCAACTCCTACATGGCCTTACCCACTTCCAACCCTCCCCATCTGGATTATTTTGAAGCAAATCTCATACATCATATCACTTCAACCATAAATATTGTAATGTATTCTAAAAATGTAATCATAATAACATTATTACACAAAATATCAATAATTCTTTATTATTGTCGAACAGGTAGGGTTCCATTTTTCCCTAATTATCTTTCCTTTCTTCTCTTTTCTTTTTCAGAATCCCAATAAATTCCATACATGCAATCAACTGATATGTCTCTTTTAATGTATAGGTACTTGGGTTTTTACTGGAGAGGTCAATGAACTCCTGATTTAAGGCATTACTACCTTGAGCCTCTTTGTCACAGCAGTGACGTCCTAGGCCTAGAACTACCGCAGCCCTGGTTCTCAAAGCAAGCTTGGGGCTCATAATCTGGCCTGATTCAGAGTAGGGCGAGGATTCAGTGGGAAGTTGTTTCTCTGGCTAAGACATTTCTCAGTACTTTTCAGGATTTGGCAGAAGCACTACATTCCCTCTATGAGTGGCCCAAAATTGTATCAAATCCTACATAGTGGTGGTGAATCTACGGCGCATGTGCCATAGTGGGCTATTTGTATCATTGAAAGCTCTAAAAGGTTGGCCACCACTGGCCCAGGATTTCTTTCCCAGATTGATCTATGCTGAGAATTAAGCAATTTGTAATGGAGTTGCAGGTTCTTGCTAAAACAACTAGCTCAGAAATCAGCAAACTGTTTCTGTAAAGGGCCATTGAGTAAATACTTTATGATCCGTATAGGCCATCCAGTCTCTGTTGCTACTATAATACTCGCCTGTTGAGTGAAAAGTAATAGTAGACAACATGCCAATGGGAAATTCCATTCGACCCAGCTATTCCTCTTCTAAGTGTTTTCCAGTTAGAGATATCATATTACAGTGATGTATGCACACTCAGGCTTATCGCCGCACAATTCACAGCAGCTAAGTCCTGGAAGGGGCCTATACGTCCATCAACAGATGAATGAATAAAGAAAATGTGGTATTTACCCAAAACGTGAGTACTACTCTGCCATACAGAAAGATAAACTGGATCATTTGTAGGAAAATGGATGCACCTTGAGACCATAATGTTCAGTGAAATAAATCAGACACACAAGTTTAAATGCTGCATGGTTTCTCTTATAGGAGAAATTCAAATTATAAAGAGCAAAGTAAAAGATAGGTAATAGGATGCAAGGAGATTCATCTTTCTCAAATGGGAAGGGGATCAAGAGTTGGAGTAAGGGGAGGGAAAAGGAAGTCAAGAAAAGGAATTAAGGTATGTTATGTACACGTACCAGCGCTACACAAGGAATGTACTGAAAACATGGATTAATCTTTTAAAAATCTTGCTTATTCACACAAACTTGAATTCAATATAAAAAAAATCACATGCTATACCTTATATATCATAATTATATGTTAGCATGTATATGTTATAGCATATTGGTGTCATAAAATATTATTTTGCTTTCAACTATTAAAAAAATACATAAATCATTCTTAACTTGCAGGTCATATATAAACAGATGGCGAACGAAGTTGGGCTGTGGGCTTCAGTTTGTCAGTCATGGATCTAGCCCAAGCTTCTCATCTTTTTTACTGAGAATTAAACTGAAGACCAGAGAGGTGAATTAACTCAGCCAAACACACACAGCAAATCAATGACAAAGGCCAAATTAGATCTAAGTCTTCATCCATTAAAATACACAAATTCTTTAATGTGCAAGAATAGAACATCCAAGGACCATTTGAAAGGCCAAAGACTAGGAACCAGAGTTTATACTCCGCCATATGGATACATAGTAACAAAGAGCCTAACAGTAGTGCCTGTTTCCTAGTAACCACAGCCTCTCTGATGAAAGATGGCTCTGACTTGTTATTTATAACCTACTTCCCAATAGAGAGGGTAAGTGATTTGATTATATTTAGTCACAAGAACCCGGGAAATCCTGATCTACCATCTTAGGACAGACACAGATTTCACAGCCGCAGCTGCCAGAAGTTGGGCGAAGGCTAAGCTGCTGCACTGGGCACTGTTGTTCCTGTTACTAACAACAAGGGTCACATAGAGTGATTGCTGACCGCCTGACGCACGCGACAGATGGGGTGAGGGGTGGCCTGGATGAGCGTGGGATTCTATTTACACTCTGTCGAGAGGGAAGCACAGTGAGAAACCTTTCAGCACTTTGTTCATGAGCGGGCGGCTGCTGGTCACCCTGCCTTTCCCACTTGGCTAGCGTTACCTTGCTTCTGCCTCCCGGAGTTAGGTTCCTGAGAATGAATTCCACCGCTTCTGGAGGGGCTTTCTTGGTTCCGTAGGAAGCGGAATAATTTGAAGTCCCAGGAGAAAGTGAGATACCTTGTAAAACCACAAGTAGTCTACAAACGGAAGAGCTCTCATACACCCTAGTCCAAAGATTTCAGGTGGAGTTATGCAGAAATGACAAATTAGGTGAAAATTAGAACCCAGAAGCCACGAAAGATTATCCAGAGATTATGTAGCATTGTCCAGCCCTGTATTATAGCTACCTCTTGGAACCCAGAGAAGGAAGTGACTTGTGTACTTTCACACAGCAGAGTCAGCCAACCAGATCTTGTCACTCAGTGCCTCAGGACCTTTTTGATGCCTTATCGGCTCCTAAGATATGTCTGAAATCAGCAGATGGTGAGATAAGAAACACCAACAGGGTGTCGCTTCTGCCCACAAATGGAAATAGATAATTGCATGTCATTGTACAATATAGGAAAATAGGAGAAAATGCAGCATTTGTTAAAATGGTAAGAAACAAAGAGAGAGAGGGTAGGGTACAGGTCACTGGAGGTGTCCAGTGGGTGACTTTCAAACCTGTCACTTGTAGAGTGTGGTTCTTAGGTTAGTGGCTCAGTGCGCATGATTGTTTGTTCTCTGGACAAAAGAAATGAGCAATCCACTTAAGAATGTCGTTGTGCGATCGGAAGCAACAAGAATTAATATGGTTTGGGGTATGTTTTATTATATGCATATATTTTTAAATGAGCAGCTATATATTGATGAAAGTATAACCCATTATTAATTTAAGAGCAAATTGAATGCTGCTTTTGTGGTGTAGCTGGGGGTAGGGGGGTGGTCCACCCCAGGCAGCACATATTTTAGCCAGCATTATTGGCCAAAAGGAAAATTTTGTAATAATAATTTATGGTTCTTTTGAACTATATTTGATGTCAAGCTGAGGTTTCCTATGTGCACCTGAGCACAGGAGCATCTCAAGCCACCTGACTGCTTACACACCAGCTGTACTGGGGTTTCCATACCCGCCTTGGCCCTTGCATCAAAGGACTGCGCAGAGCAGCACAAACTCTAGCTATGCTACTGCCTTTCAGTTCTCCATTAAGTGCTCTTCCCCCATCCTGCCCCACATACACTGCAGGCATGAAAGGCAGGTGACAAGTGCCAAGGCAGCAAGGGCTGGAGGAACACTGGGCGAGTTCTGCACTGACTCACAAATGCGGAGCTACGTCCTCAGCGAGAAAAATGGGTGCCTGGCTGGCCAGCTGTCAGGGAACGTGGGATAGGAAGGTTGACTAGATGGCTTCTGGGGCCCTGAAGCAGTGACAGTTTTTGATTCAACATAAGACCTCAGGTATTTTCAGAAATAGCTTTTATATTATCTTTATTCTTTATTGGAGGGCAGACTTGGTTTCCAGACTTTACAAGAGCATATTGGGCACTTTTTATACACAAACACCGTTCCATATTCCATTCTCCATTGTTCCAGCCTTCCTTACCCTAATTCCACCCGGTTCAGGCTCTACCATCATCTTCCAGCCTAGTCAATCACAGCTTCCCATTTCCCTGGCTGCAGACATAGGGCAGTGACCCAATGAGAATCAACTCAGGAATTTTCCTGGAACCAGTAGCAATAGAGGTTGTCTTGGTTACATTCTTTCGTTGCTGAGACAAACACCTGACACCCAAAATTAGGGAAGAAAAGCTTTATTTAGCTTACAGTTTTTGGTGGCTTCAGTCCATAATCAGCTGGCTCCAAGGCAGAGTGGCACAGCACTGGGGCAACACTTCAAGGCAGTAGCAGAGCAAAAGAGAGGAAAAACAAACCTCCTCTTCTCCCTTATATTGTACATAGGCCACACTCCTTTTCAGGGCAGGTGTAAAACCCCCCCTTCAGGGCGAGTCTAACACTCAGGAAATGTCCTTGCCCTCCTTTGTACAGGATGAGGATATTTACAGAGTAAGAACCCTGGCTTCCTGCTGAGCCCCTCAGTTAAACTTCTAAACTGCTCAAGTTGACACAATGTATCAACCATAACAGAGGTACTCTTGCTGAAGTGACTTGACTAACAAAAAGGACACAGAGCTGCCATCTTTCTAACCATAGGAGATCCTTCCTAAAAATAAAGCCCACCCAGAGGAAAATGAGCCCGAGGTAGGAGAGACCAATTCTCATTGTTATCTGAGCCTATGTATTCAATCTTCCCTAAACAGAATTCTCCCTTGAAATTAAGTGATACACTGAATTCTCTTCACTTAATTCTTCTATATAAATCAGTTCAAACTGAATTCCTGTTGCTTACAGTTAAGAGACCTGATTACACCAGGAAGACAAGCCCTACATCAATAATTCACACTGTTTGCATGGTCCCTCAGTAAGCAGAGGCCTTATACCACCCTGAGTTTCACAACAGCTTGAAGAGGTCATCTGGGTAGGAACTGTCCTACCCAGTGAAATGACTAAAAGTCATTGAATACTTGCTATGCGGCACTGTTGTAAATACTTCTTAAGCGTGTCCGAATAAATTCTCATAACAACTCAATGATGTAGTCATTATTATCCCTGTTTTACAAGAGAATAAACAGAGGCATAGGGGTTAAATAATTGGCCCAAGATCACTGCCAACAAATAGACATGGTGGATGCACCCTACACACAGTAGGCTACAGTTCTGTGGGATATTCTCTCCTCGAGCGTGGACATGACATGTATCTTGCTTCTTACAAAAGAATATGGAAAAGGTGATATGATGTCACCCATCATGTGTTACCCATGTGACAAAAGAGAAGGGGTTGTGCAAGTAGAATTAAGGTCCCTAATCAGTTCAAATCTGAGTTCATCAAAAGTGAGATTCTGTCTAATCAAATGAGTTTTTCATGCATACAAAGGCTTTCCCTATAACCAGAGACTGCAAGAAGCAGAGAAGCCCTTCTTCCTGCTGATCCTGAAGAAACATGTTCTACCACCACAGGGAAATTAATTCTGTTCAGAGACTAAATAACTTCTCCAAGGTAATACAGTTACAGCAGAATGGCTGAGATTTGACCCTAGACCTGATCCTTACTTTCTCCTCATCACACCACTCAAGAACAAAAGGGGAATGTATCAGCCATCTTCTATTTTCTAGTGGATTGGCAGAATTCTCTGAGGAATGAATATAATTAGGAAATTTCCATTCCACAGAAAGTAGAACTAAAGAAAATAAATGATAATTAAAGCGTACAGGATTTAACTTAATCCAAAGAAAGAGCTTTCCAGGGGTAAGGTTAATTAAATACTAACAAGATTTTGTTTTTGTTAAAAAAAAAAAAAG
>RJWT010053462.1:0-10410 GCA_004365215.1 Cuniculus paca | reverse complement strand
TTTGGAACCAGCTAAGCATGGACTGAAACCTCCATAATTGTAAGAAATACATCTTTTCTTTCCTAATTTTGGGCATCAGGTATTTTGTCTGAACAACAAAAGTAACCAAGATAGCCTCTCAAATGCTGGAATTACAGGTATGCACCACCCCATGCCTGGCCTAGATTCTTTTCTTATTAAGTCCATTTCAGAAAAGAATATTTTATTAATTTCAACTGATTTTCCATTTATTTGTTTTGAATTTGCAAAAAGTAATATTTGTTTTGATTTTTGCTCCACTTTTTTGATAACTATTTTCCCTTTGTCATAATCATATTTGTTTTGTATTTTCCCTTTTCTTTTCACCAAGTCACTTAATGTTTTTATCATTCAAAGAAATAACTTCTTTTATTGTTTTTGCTGCTTTTCTAAATCATCACTTCATGTTTTATCTTCAATAATAATTTTTTTTCCTCTTCTGCTGTTGATTAGGTTGCTTTCTGGCATTTTGTTCTTATTTTCAGGGAGATTCTACAATTTTATACTTTCATCATTTTGTTGAACATTTTCACTATTTCTCTTTGTTTTTATATTTGAAATTGTATTTTATATGAGCAAGTCTTTCTTTTTATGGTGTTGAGGATTAACCTGGGGCACTCTTTTATACTCTCAGTTCTTTTTATTTTTTACTTTGAGACAGGATCTCTTTAAACTATGCGGTATATTTTCAAGTGTATAATTCTCCTGTCTCAGCCTCCCAAGTAGCTGAAATTATATGTGTGTGACACTACCACCAACATGATCAGTTTTCTTTTCTTTAATGACCAGTTCATTTTTGGCATCCTGATCCTAAAATATAGTGTTTTCTTTGTCATTGTTTTCTAGAGCTTTTGCAATTTGAATTTGTAGTTACCTTGTGAGCTAGAAGTGGCTTATTAGAGACTTAAGTTTTCCAAAATGATCAAATGTAATATTTATAAGTATAATATAACTATTACCACTTTAAACACATGAGATAGCTCCTTGAGCAGCAGAGAATGGATTGTAGAGGAAAGGATGAGTGATATCTGGATATTTGATGTTGACTTACGGTCAGAGATACATTATAGGTTGCCTGAAGTGGAGTGGTCATGCATACAGTCAGAATGAAACAGGTCAGTGGGTTTGAGATGAGATATATAAAGGGAGTATGACAGACTTTTCATGCTGACTCATCAAAAGTGCCACACAGGGCTGAGAACAGAGTTCAAGCTACTGATCAGGGGCGAGGCTCCAGCCAGTGGATGATTGGAAGAGCTCCTCAAGAGGCAAAGGCTGAGTGATAGACAGCACACTTGGATAGAAGGACAGGAGAGGTGTGAGAGATTGGGTTCTAAGAACCTGAGAACCATGCTGGCAAGCTGGATATAGGAGTATTGGCATTCAGCCAGATTGTTAAGTTATGACTTTGAGCACTAATTCAATGTATAGAAATGGTTGAAAAAAGAACTTTAAAGTAATTGGAAACAAAGGATTGAGGAAGGATCTTGAAAGCGCTGAGCATTGATGGAACTGGCAGTGAAGAGTTTCTGTGATGAAGTCTGAGAACAGTCAGCTGCTCTTCTTTCCCACTGGACAGTGAGAGCCTTGAAGAATTGGAATCAGAGATCACCAAAAAAGTGTGATTTGAATGAGCTCATAAAGGAATGCATGGGCAAAACAAATTATTAAAATTATTATGCTCAGTCAGAGGAGACTAAGTCATAAAACAAATGATTCTTAAGCTGCCACCTGAGGCCCTGGACCCACCTCTGTATAGACCACAGTGCTGTCTTTGGGGTCCCTGTGCATACAGCCTCTCTCTCTCAGTCTCACTGTGCTGTAACAGCCGGCTGCATGAGCATTCTGACAGCTAGTTGTTTAACTAACTTACCAGCAAGCAGGTAATAGCCCCTCGTTCAGTCAAAACAGTCAAATTAGTTATGCATGTAGACACAGCCTTCTTTTGCTAAGATTTATAACAAGGAAAGGGATAAATTAGAAAATAGAACAAAATAGCTGCCTGTTTGTGACAGATGTGGCATCTGTCTAAAGAGAAAACATGTAGTGTTTATTGAGTGGGAACTGTCACTGAATCTTGGCTTAGCTTTAAAAGGAAACCACAATATGTTAACTTCATTCCACGGATTGAAACATACAATTTGGGGTGCTTTGATGAGAGTGAAAAGGAAAATGAATGGAGAAGCTGGAGTCCTAACTAGGTAATGCATGCATCAGCCTGTGTACAAACACAATTATGGTTTTTACACTTTACTTTCTTTTGTTTCATCTCAGAAAATACCTTCAATGACATTTCAAAGGAAAATGAAATCTTTTTTTTTTCCTCAAACTATGTGGAAGAAAACCATCTGGCTAAAATTGAATGTAATTGTATTTTTCTAAAACTGATTGTATTTTTAATGCAACCCAAATACATATTTTAAAAATACACTAAATATTCAAGACTTATTTGTTCTTATTTGGAAATGGAATGACTTTCTCTTCTTTCACTCAAAACAAACTGCAACAGTAACAGCCTAGCTACTTCACAAAGCTGCCTGGCAACTTCCTGTTTGCTGGACAGTGGCCTTGGAAACAGCAAGAAAGCTTCTTTCATAAATGTGACACTATGATTTTGCTAGGTGCAGTTTATGATATTGCACAATGATTTCTGCTATGCTCAAATCTTAGGTTGTCGTGCTATTGTTTTGTGTGGACACTGCTTTCTCTAAGCTTGCTCTGAGCGAGCACAAGCTGTTCTGCATTTTGAAAGGGCCTAGTTATTTATCAGATGTACTAATGTTACTTTCTTCTTCTCTTCTCTTTCTTCCGATCCTCCTTTCTCTGAATTTTGCTGTAGGCGAATGCTTCTCTGGATCTCAGCATATCTCTGCATTGGCGACTTTGCTGGGACAGGCTGTTCAGCACATCCCCCCATCTCGTCAACCTGTTACTTTCTCTTTTCTATGGCATCCAGAGCTGTACCAGTGCAGTCAAATTTGGAACTGGTGTATGTTGGACTGCTTAGTTCAGTGACATGGGGAATCTCATCTAGAAATACAGTTTCATGCTTAATTGATAATATTAAATGATTTTTTTAACATTTTCAATGAATACCTAATGAGAGCAAATGCTTTCCTTAATAACAAGTGATTATAGCATCCAATCACGTGTACTGTAATTAAACAAAACTGGTCGGATAATTACAATGGCAAAGCAGGATGCAGTGCGTGTCTTGAACAAGTTCCCGTGGACATTCTCAATTGAGGAGAACACTCAGACTTTCTTCTGGGCACTCCCAGGGCAGCTTCTGTGGGTATTATGTCTCAGCAATAAGAAGTAACCAAGACACTAATCCAACTTGTCCAAGGGAGGACAGTTACTGAAGGTGATAGAGTTAGCATCTGACCCACAGTGGCTCATTCACAACCCCACATTTTAAAGCATACAACTGGGTATGGGACACACCCCTTTAATCCTAGCACTATGGGAGTCTGAGTCAGGATGATTGGCTGCTCAAGCACAGCTAGGATAACTTAGTAACTCAGCAAGAACCTGTCTAAAAATAGATTAAAAAGGTGCAGATGTACTTCAGTATGAAGACCCTGGGTTCAACCTCCAGTAATGCAACAAGTGCACTACAGCACCTCTTCGATGCTTTCTTTGTTGTCATGACACATTCCTGCCTTATAAAGCAACCTGACTTCTCCCTGGGAAAGACTCACTGTCGTCTGTCAGCTCCCAAAGTGCTCCTTGCGGCTCTCATCACATACTTTTGTCACTGTCATTCTACATTCTAGGAAGGGTCTTCAGAGTATGGTTCTTGGGTTTTTTCTGATTAAAAATATTTTTAAATAACACGATGGAAACTATAGAATAATATTAATAAATGTGTGCAAAGTAATAATAGATTCTATAGCCAACATGCAAGGAAAGTGCCCAATAAGAGATTCCCATTTTAATTTGTTTTTCATAATTGTAAGCATTTTCTTGGTTCTTGAAATAAGAGGATTTACAGATTTCTTCCTTTGGGTGGTCTTCTTTTGAAGGTAAAATTTCAGATTATATACTCAATGGTTTACAGATAATTTCTTTTAGTAAGCCTTTTTCTTTCTTTCTTTCTTTTTTTTTTTGTGTAGACAAGGTTCAGGCAATCTTTAAAACTTTTCTTTGATTCTTCCTACTTCGTTTTTTGTGGTCCTGTTCAGAATTTCATTTGTTTTTTTCCTGGCTAGGGCCTCTACTTTCCTATCTGATCCAGACCTGCATTTTCTAAAAAGCCCTATTAATCTCGGTTCCATTAAGAAGGGAGATTTAAGTCTTTATTAGTAAATGCTAATCACTTTCTCATTAATATCATTAAAATTATTAAGTTGAAGATACATTTATTAACAATGTTTGAACTTTTGCAAATAATCATAATCTTTAGCAAGAATCACTGTCCCTGCTTGAAGCTTGAGGTGCCTTATAAAACTCAAAGAAAAACAGATACAGTATCTGATGCCTTACTCATCAATATGAACATTGTTTACCGTAAACTCTCATGATCCCTCTCATAGATCCTAACTGAGAGGAATCTTCTTAATGCCCATTAAAAGATTAGCCTCTGTTTCAGTGGTCTACTGGCCGTGTGGACACACAATGATTTTATCCTGTAAGCCCTCAAGTTAGAGCTCTAATCTTATGTAATCAAGGTTCATTAGATAGGTTTATCAAAAATAAACACAAAGAATCCTCTTTCCTAAAGAATGGTTTTGTTTCCTGATACGATTCTATTTGCTATCAAAATTCAATTCTATACTTGACTGAATAAATTAGAATGTAATGGGACAAATGTTAGAGTCAATAAAAGAGGTTTCAATTGAAAGGTGTAGAACTCAGAAGAGTTCCAACCAGTGCCCATATGGTAATCGGGGACAGAAAAAATTGAGATTTACTTTAGCATTATTTTATTGAAATGCAAATTCCCAGTTCAACAAACTTCGTAAACTTTGTTAAACCAACTGAAGTGAGCTAATTACTACTATGACCGTAGATAAATTCCTTTTGTTTCATTGTGCTTCTATTGTCCTTCCTACAAAATGAAGTTGTCAGTCTGAAAATCTCTAAGGTCTAATCTGTGCACTGTTGATTCCAAGGGAGCATTCCTTCAGCTACTTAGTCACTAAATGCTACAATTTTATTGGTTTTCTGATTTCACTCTTTTCATTTTTTTTTTTTTTTTTTTTGCGGCACAGGGAATTGAACTCATGACCTTGCGCTTGCTGGGCAGGTGCTTAAACCGCTGTGCTAGATCCCCAGCCCTCACTCTTTTCATTTAATAACAAGAATCCATGAATTAGTTTTTCCTGTTTACAGGCTGTTGAAAACTTGAGGTGTTTGGAAGTTGTAAATTTAGATAGTATTTCCTTTTCTTCCTCTGTTTTTGTACCACCAGAGAGTCTTGAATGTGCAAGGTAGAAACAGTTTTCAACCTTTGCTGTGGTGCCTAACTGGAAATGATCAGAAGTGAGCTACTTCTTTCCCTGTTTGTAACCTAGGGATGCTGCATACATAGATGAGATTGGATCTTCAAGGGATTGTCTCACATAGTATTTGTACTGACTTTTACAATTGTGTTATGTTGCAGGAAGTTCTGTTATTCATTTTATGCCTCAGAACATCGGTTACAGAATTGGAATTTGAACTGCTCTCCCAAATTCCCAAGTGCCACAAGTACAATCAGCCATGGTTGTCTGTCTTCCCCACAATCAACCTTCATTCTGTAAAAAATAAAACTGTAGTTTTCTTATACTCTCACAACGCTTCTGATACCAAATGCGTGAA
Source organism: Cuniculus paca (assembly GCA_004365215.1). Classification (NCBI taxonomy): domain Eukaryota; kingdom Metazoa; phylum Chordata; class Mammalia; order Rodentia; family Cuniculidae; genus Cuniculus; species Cuniculus paca. Next base: position 4,587 of record RJWT010053462.1, on the reverse strand, counting down.
TTTTCCACATAAAGTAATTTTCCAATTTCCTGTAGACTCCAACTGGGTGTCCTGCAATTTAACTAATTCTCATTGTAACTCCCTTGAGTTAGGGTAGTTTTGGGGCTCAGACTCACAATGCTGAACATCAGTTTGACAGGTTGGTTTCAATCTTGAATTGTCAAATATGCTGCTGTGGAATGCATTGTAGATCTGAGGTTCCCATTATCTCCCCTATTACCTCCTCTTCCAGCTCAAAAATACCAGGGCAACAGTTTGACTTGTGTTTACCAGTTTACTAAAAAGGATGTTGCAAATAATATAGATAAATGACTGAATGTACAAAATACATAGGATAAAGCAGAGGTGTAGGCAGAACTTCCACTCCTCCCTCGGAATCCTACCCTTTTTGTATCATCACACATTTACCAATTAAAAAGCTTTCCAAACACTGACAGTTCAGATTTTTATGGATGTTTCATTATGCAGATGTGATTGCTTAACTTGTTGGCCTTTTATGAATAAGTCAGTTCCAGCCCTTCTCCCCTCCCACCATGTGGGAGTTGAGGGTGGAAAATTTCAATCCTCTAAGCACATGGTCAGTTTTCCTGGTAACCAGCCTGTATCCTCCAAGGGTCACCTAATTGTCATCAACTCAGGTTTAGTGTTTGCTGTTCAGTAGCAAAGTGTGGTCCCCTTATCCTTATCACTCAGGAAGCTCCAAAGACTTTAGAAACTCCATATTAGGAACTGAAGAGTAAAAATCAAACATTTCTTCTGATAGCACACCCTGCCAACACCTACTCTGTCACACAAACAACTTATATATATATATACAAAGTGAAATACTGAAGAATAAGATCTCTGCTACTGTAGGTCACTGACTCTAGCATAATTGCAAAAATTTAAATATTCCACAAAGCAGGAACACTATTGAAGCTCAATGACTATAATGAAAATTAATGGTGGTCTTTCTTTTTCACCTATAACTTATGAAGGACTTTACCTGGATATGGTCATAAGAATCATAAATGGTAAGATCCTAATACTCGACGCCCACTGGATGTTTAGGGCATGATAGCTTTCTTCCTTTAAGCAATTCTGGCTATCTAAATGGTGGAAACTCTGGATAATTCTTCCATAAAATAAGCATATTCCTGATATTTTATTAATCAATTAGCTTAGACTTGATTGTGTTGTAGCGACAAAAAAAGTTGCTAAATTTCAATGGCTCAAAACAACAAAAATTAACTTCTTGTCACCTGTGGATGCTCTCTGTGAGTTTAGTTGACACGTCACATCTCCTGGATGCTAAGGTCTAGTGAGGAAAATGCTCTCCTCCCAAACACACTGGGCTCAGAGAACAGGGAAAAGAAGCAGGTGGTGAATCATACATCCATTTTCAACATTTCTGTTCAACATTTCTGGAGCAGAGAGCATTGTTTCTGCTCCATTTCATTGGTTAAAGCAAATTGGATGTCTGAGTGCAGTGTCAGGGGTCTGGGAAGGCATAATCGTCACAGACACAGAGATATTCAGTGTTGATGGTCCTGGTCTATCACAAACTACCAAGTTTCTAAAAATATTTTAATGGCTCTCCTGCAAGAGAATACTTACACACTTTAGTTCCTTGCTTTTTCACTTATTTATGCATAGTTCCTCAGGTGATTTTGGAAGAATTTTTGCATTCTAGGTAGTGTGTTTTGTGTAGTAAATGATATAGAGAACAAGAATGCAATCTGCAGGTAGCTAGAAAATATGATAGGAACAATAAACTTCTGTACTTGGGAGATTCCTGTGTTTCTGTGCATGTGGACATGTTTTGAAGATGGTCACAGTGTCACAAACCCATACACAAATGTATGTAAACACGCACAATCCCAAAAGTAATGAGGGCTCATGCCGTGTGTGTGTGTGTGTGTGTGTGTGTGTGTGTGTGTGCTGGAAGTTGAACCCAGGGCCTTGGATATACTAGGAAAGCATTCTACCATTAAGGAACATCTCTAACCCTGTTAAAGAAAAGAAAAGAAAAAATGCTCAGGTTGTCCTCAAACTTGCCAACTTCCTGCCTCAGCCAGCCAAATACCTGGGTTTACAAATGCATGCTACTCGACCTGGCTCACTCTTAGCCTCTTGAAATTCTTAAAGAGAAGAGAGAAAAAAGCATGAGCTGGGGCACATGGACTGAGCACTGTCTAAGATTTATAAATTTCATCAAAACAGAGGCCACTCCTGGTTCTGCTCACTTCTGAATCTGAAAGATAAATAAAAGGAGACAAGCAGGTGATGCAACGCTCGGATTCAGAGTGCAGACAGAAATGGGAGAGACACCAGTGCACACTGAAGACTTCTGTGACAGAATCACTTGCACCAGTACTGATGCTTTTGCTCATAGCCAATGGCCTTCCTTCTGGGTGCAGTGTCCATGCACCCAGCAAGAAGGTCAAGAGTTTCTGGAGAAAGAATGGTAGTCCACGGCCACCCACTTGGGAGTATGGTCCTTCCATACTTTCAGAAGATAAGAAGAAGCTTTGTATGCACACTGGGATGTGTAGACCCCAGGCCCTGGCCACCAGAGGATTGGAGAGTTTTTACCCAGAACGCAAGTACCATACACTCATCAGGTGCCTGTGAGGCAAAGCATGTCTGAGAGGGAAGTCACATTATGAAAAGACAGATTCACCAGGAATTGCCAGTACCACACCCAGGCTGGTTGTTCACACTTGATGTTGAAGATTTCTGTTAGTATGTTTTCACCTTAATCTCCTAGTATGCTTTTTTACTAATTGCATGCAAGAGACTATATACTTTGGGAAGCAACTACTTGATAGAAGAAATCTAGTGTTCTTGAATATAGTTACATAGCTTCACACTTCCTAATACATTTGGAGGCCCTTGAAAGAAGGATGTTTTTATATTGGCAGAAGTGGGTCCAGTGCCCTGCATATGTCAAGTAACTGATTAATGTCAGGACAATGACTATATGAGGAAATGATAGTGGTTCTTATAAAGAGAGGGTTTCTTTGCATTTTGCCATTTTATCAATTGAGTCTACAAGATGTCTATTTTTTCTCATAACCCATCAAACTTTGGTACACTGCTGATGAATTTTTTAAAAAAGATATGCAAGGATCTTCCAGAGCATAGTAAATCAAGTTTTTTATAGATTGACTGATAAGTTCAACTCAATTATGCTTGCTTTAAAATGTAACAAGCATCTTTCCAGATGCCTGTAAGCTTCAGGTACTGCACATGATCCTAGGGAATACATGAGGATGAAGAGTTTTGAAACTCTCACTAACAAGTGGGAAGAAACAGATTTCATAATATTAAAACAATTGTGTAATTGATACTTTAATATTCGACATGTATAGAGCTGTGAGACCAATGGGATCTACTTGAGGGTGTTAACAAGAATTGAGCCTTCCTCATCAGGAGAAGCAATGTTGAAGGAATAAATATAGGAATGGAATTGGAGAAACTACAGAGAATTACACTAAATTTTTGTTTTCTATAGGAATTTCTGCTCCTTAATACATCCATAATGAAAAATTTGATATTACGACTTTGTTATATATCTTTAAGAGACAGAAGAGAATGAATTTTGTAACGTGATTTTTTATAACAACTCATAAATTTACATAGCTACAATATAAACAGTTCAAATTGTAACTCTAAAATATCAAAAACGAACATTATCAGTAGGTCAGTATTGATTTGCTCTAGATTTGTAACGCAGAATCCATATATTTCCTGTCCACTTTTTTATTGTATCATTTCTCAGGGAATCACATTTTTACTGTGGATTTAGAGGATTTATTTGATAAAATCATTTCATGCAAAAATAGTACTAAATATTTAAATGAAAATGTTAACAAATACGTCCAATTCTCCTTGTCCTGTTGGAACTGGATTATTTTTAATATGCAAGATTTATTAACACATATTTCAAGTATGGTGAGCAATTTAAATGAGGCATGCATCCCCACATAATATCGCTTCCTAATAAAGTTGACATTTACAAGATGGTGAATAACATTTTGTATGCTTATTTCTTAAGCACTTTTGATTTTGTCAATACAAGATAAATTAGCCAACATTGGGCAAACTATGCTTAGGTATTTGGATTAATCAGGTGCCATATCTTGCCTGCAATATTGATAGGAATGTTTAGAAACTGCACCAAGTACACTGAATGATAAAAATAAATACGGATTTTGCTACAAATTGCAAATAAGCACAAAATTAATCCGGTTGACTTAAGCAGGAATACAGAATCACATTAGCATTTCAAATAATTTTATTTTGATTTCCAGAATTCATCAGCAATATAAAATAAATCCTCACTACATAAAAGCAGTACAAACAATTTCTTTTGAAAAACTAATCATGTTTATGCTGCAGATAATCTTTTCTGACATTACCTGTGTGAGTTTATACCGCTAGTTTCTCTTAGTTCAATGGAAAGGAAGCTTTGCACTACTATCCATTTCCTTATTGCAAGATACAATGTTTTCTGTCTGTCTTGTACTCTGAAAGATGAAGTTCAGTGTATTCATTGTTGTTATTCTCTTATTATTTTTTTATGAAATTTTGTTTTATTTTTTC
>RJWT010053461.1:0-10422 GCA_004365215.1 Cuniculus paca | reverse complement strand
ACTATTTGCAGATGACATGATACTCTACATAGAAGACCCACAAAACTCCATAGAAAGACTTCTGGATGTCATAACCAAATTCAGTAATGTAGCTGGATACAAAGTCAATACTCAGAAATCAGTTGCATTCCTGTACACAAACAACAAATGCACTGAGAGAGAAATAAGAGAAACCACACCCTTTACAATAGCATCCAAAGAAATGATATACTTAGGAATCAACCTAACAAAGGAAGCAAAAGACCTATTCAATGAAAATTACAGTACTCTGAAAAAAGAAATCGAAGAGGATCTCAGAAAATGGAAAGACATTCCATGCTCGTGGATAGGAAGAACAAACATTGTGAAAATGGCCATGCCCCCAAAATTATGATACAGATTTAATGCAATTCCCATCCAAATACCATTAGCATACCTCACAGATCTAGAGAAATTATTCTTAAAATTCATCTGGAACCAGAAAAGACCTAGAAGAGCAAAGGAACTTCTGGGCAGCAAGGGCAGGACAGGAGGCATCACAATCCCAGACTTGAAAGTATACTACAAAGCTACTGTAATCAAACCAGCATGGTACTGGAATCAAAACAGACCTGAGGCTCTGGAATAGATTAGAAGATACAACCCCAAGTACAAACATACTCAGCCACCTTATCTTTGATAAAGGGGCCAAACATGTTCACTGGAAGAAAGATAGCCTCTTTAATAAATGGTGCTGGAAAAACTGGCTTTCCATATGCCGAAAACTAAAATTAGACCCAAGCCTATCACCATACACCAAACTAAAGTCAAAATGGATCAAAGATCTAAATATTAAAATAGAAACACTAAATCTTCTGGAAAACAAAGTAGGTAGAAATCTTGAAAACATAGGGGTAGGTGTAGAATTCATGAACAAAAGCCAAACTGCACGGGAAACACTTTCCAGAATCAACAATTGGGATCTTGTCTTGTTAAAAAGTTTTTGCATGTCAAAAGAAATCTCCAACAGAGTGAAAAGAAAACCCACAAACTGGGAAAAAATTCGAGTCAACTGCCCCTCAGACAAAGCCTTCTATCTAGAACATATAAAGAATTAAAAAATATCAGGCCCTTGAAATTCAAAGACCCAATCCAAAAATGGGCATCTGAGATGAAAACACACTTCTCAGCTGAACAAATACGAATGGCAAATAAATGCATGAAAAAATATTCAGTATCATTGGACATTAGAGAAATGCAAATTAAAACAACTCTGAGATTTCATCTCACTCCAGAAAGAATGGCCAAGATCAAGAAAACCACCAACAATAAATGCCGGAGAGGCTGTGGGGAAAAAGGAACCCTTCTCCACTGTTGGTGGGAGTGTAGACTGGTGCAACCACTGTGGCGGTCAGTATGGAGGTTTCTCAAAAAGCTAGGACTGGAAGTCCCATTTGACCCAGCTATTCCGCTTCTGGGCATATTCCCAGAAGAAGTGAAACCATCTTACCACAGTGATATATGTGTACCCTTGTTTATAGCAGCACAATTTGTAATAGCCAAATCTTGGAAACAACCCAAATGCCCATCAATTGAGGAATGGATAAAGAAGATGTGGTACTTTTATACAATGGAGTACTATTCAGCTATAAAAAATGATCACCTTGAGGCTTTTATAGGTAAATGGATGTGACTTGAGACCATACTCATAAGTGAAATAAACCAAACCCACATGTGTAAACACTGCATTGTCTCCCTAATGTAAGAAACTGAAGGACTCAATAAGATAGAAAATTCCCGATAAATATGGAAAAAAGGTTCTGAAGTCCAACAGTGCTTTTATTCTTTGATTTGATTGGTTTAAGTCCCTTTCCTATAATTTGATTGCAATATGTGAGAAAATAGGAGGAGCTCTTTTGAAAAATGGGACACTATGGTAGCCATCGCTGGTTTCTTGTTGGCCAATGTGATCACCTGTAGTGCTCTTTTGTTTTATCTGGTTATGTATTGCTTTGTTTTGTTTGAGTTTATTGTCTGTAAATGTATGAACAACCATCTTGAGGAAAGCAAGAGACACTGGGGTAACCATAGTTAATCTCCTGTTGTTATGTTTTGAAGACCTGTGTAGCTTTCTGTGTTCTGTTTTGAAATGCTGTATTGTGTTTGACTCTATTGTTTTCTTTTGTTTTTTTTGTTCTGTTTTGTTTTGTTTTGTTCTATTCTCTTTAAAAATAAAATAAAATAAAATAAAATAAAATAAAATAAAAGTGATAGTTATGCTTACAATGTTGAAATAGCCTGAGAATTTACCTTGTGTCTGCATACTGATTTTATACTTGAATTGGAAGGAGGTAGGTTAGGATGTCAAACACCTACACATTAAACTTACAGTTTTGTTAATCTGATGCTCTGGAAATCATTTTTGGGTTGTATCACATGCATTTTTCTGGCCCTGTGGGTATGGCAGTCCTTTGTGGTTTACAGTTTTCTTCCTACTGAAGGATCTTGTACAAGTTACATATCCCTATTCAGCCTCATTTCCCTCTTCTGCAAAATGGAAATTTTAACACTAGTAGATTTTTTAGCCTGGCGTGGAGGATCATTCCTACAATCCCAGCATTCTAGGAGGTTGAATCAGGAGGAGGATTGCAAATCTGAGCCCTATACTTGCAACTTATCAAGACCCTGTCTCAGAATTAAAAACAAAACAAAACGAAACAAAAAACAGTTCAAGGATGTAATTTAGATGTAGCTTAGAGTGAAGACCTTGCATTTAACTCTCAATCCTAAAAAGAATGATTTCAGTTTAAAGTGTTAGTGTGACGTTCAAAATGAAATGAATTTATGAAAAGATATTTAAATTGTGTATTACTTATAAGACACTAATACAAATGTATTATTATAAAGTTGTATTGTTTAGTATTTTGAATTTCTTATTAACCAAGACCATGTAATGTTGTCCTTTCTCATCATGTGCATTCTGCTATGCCCACTTTTCCAAAACAAAACACCACACACCAGGTGGCTTAAACAACAGAAATTTATTCTCTTATAATTCTGAAGCCTGGCTGTCCAAGATCAAGGTGTTGGCAGGCTTCATTTGTTTTGAGGGCTCTCTCCAGGGGTTGCAGATGGCTGCCTTCTTTCTACACCTGCACCTGGACTTGCGTCTGTGCATGAGCACACTCCTGATGTGTCTTTCTCTTCTTGAAAAACACAAGTACTGTTGATTTTGGACTCCATCCATATGACCTCATGCAACATTAATAACTCTGAAAGACCCTGTATCCAAGTGCAGTCACACTGGAAGTTATGGCTTCATTATATCAGTTTTGAAGTGGGACATAATTCTGATCATAACACCATCCAACAATAATGAAAGTAGAAGCTGCTGCAGAAATATTATTGACTAACTGTATAAAGCACGGTTTCAAAACAAAGGCACACGCTTTTGAAAAAATATATAGCAAGTCTGAGAACTTGAAAATTCCACCAACCTGTAGGGGGGTAGAAGAAGAGTTGTTTTATAGAACTCAGTAAATTGTGAAAGGAATGAATGGATAATTAGGAGTAGATGGTGAAGGAATGATGAATTAAATTGTGTAGGAATGACATCTCCTCCATTCTGTTCCCACAGAGAAAACTGACAGGATTTACCAAAAAACCTTCCCTTCATCAGTACCCTACTTCCTCATTTGGCAGCTACTCAGGGTCACCAAGTTGGCCAAGTCACAATGTACATGTCAATCAAGAGGCATGAAGACAAGATATTCATAAAACTTGGTGAAGTTCCAAATGACCATCACATTCTGTTCTTCTGAGATGATCCCTGATAAAATTACCCTACACAAAGCTCTGCTAAATTCAAGTGACAAGAAGTTTATGGGACTTGAAGAAGAAAAGTAAAGAGTAACAAAGATGGTGACAAAGGAGAAGAATGCATGGTTAGTTAGCTATATAAAAGACACAGTACAGACCTTGTGGACTCTAGCTACCATGAGATCCTGAAAAAATTTCCAGGTACCTTCTTAAAACTAGTCACCATTACAGGCAAACTGGGATGTGAGGGCTATAGGAATCCCTGATCCTGAACCTCAAACACTTTTTTTTGACCATGCCAGAATCTTCACTTGAAATTTGCTTCTCTGCCTGTTATAGGCTCGTTGTTTCCTTTGCAGAAAGGAAGTACAGGAAAAAGCTGGGATATCAGAAGTCACAGGAATTTGAGAGATACATTGAATGGCGATGTGTAGGGTGCCAAAACCACCCTTCATGTAATTGTGTGATGAGTATGTCTGAATGTGGCACAGAGGCCAAGCATTTAGCAAGAAGAAAGTTGGACTGTATCACTAGCAGCATCACTACTTTTTGCCTATATTTCTGGGCTCACCAGTGTTTGACATATGACTTGATTCATAGTATTGATTAGAAGAAATGAATAGACAGATGGATAGATAGGAGAGAAGATGAATAGATATAGGACAACTGGATCTTCTTTTGGCAAAACTTTTAGAGAATGTTTGAATCAGTCTATCTGATCATTCCTGGTTCTTTCCATAATTTCCCTAATTTCCCTGTACCTTTTGCTGTAGGGTTCTTCATAGCAGAGTATTATGTGACTCATCTTCCACAAAAGGGCTTGCAGATTTGCTTTTTTCTCATATAGTCATATCTGTTTATTTCAAAAACATTTACCTATACAAAATCTGAAATACATTAATTACATAAAATAAATTCTAAGGCACATTTAAACCCAAACAAACAGGACCTGAAGACTCAGTCATTGTAAAAGGAACCAGAGCAAATACTTTGTGACACTGTGAAAAAATGTGAACCCCGGTACTGAGGAAGGATCAGCTCACTGGGCTTCCAGGAGCCTCCCCCAAGTCTTGCTGCCTGACCTTGATGAACTTTGCAGCCAAGGATCGATCTTTAAAATCTCAGAGAATCAGAAACCAAGTTTTGTCAATCCCCCAAAATGAGTAGGCTGGCTAGAAATGGTGTGCAGTTAAACTCAGGATATTTTATAAATCAAAGTACTCATTATTTCCCTCAAAATAATTCTTGGGCTAAGGGCCACACTATGTAAAGGTAGCAAATTTCAACCTGTAGACAGACATACCTGTGGTGTCAAAACCAAACAAGAAGGCTGCTTGGTGGGCACAGGATCAGAACCAGGGGATTCCTATAGTTAAACATGTTAAATTCAGATGCCAATACAAGAAGGACTGTGATGTGCATGCTATGGTACCCAGCGTCAGGTGGGCACTCACCATGCCACTCAGGGCTCATTTGGTTTGTATTTTTATAGCTAAATAACACTCCTTCTGCCTGATCTGTTTTTCCTAAAGATAACTTGAAACTTTTAACCCATTTACAGTTAAGACCTACTTGTTCAAAAACATTCCTTTGTACCGGGGGGCAGCTAATATCTGTTCTGATATACCATGTATTTCCAAATTAATCCTCAGGGAAATCCTAGTCCACTTTCAACTCTTTTTGGGCACCCCACTCATGTACTCCCATGTGAACATTCCTTTGGAGTGGGAGCTGAAGGCACTGGCTCAGAGGTCGTAGTGATCCGGCTTCCAGTCCAAGCTGGGTGGATATGAGCAAGTCGCTTAACTTCTCTGAGCCTGTTTCCTTGTCTGTTAAACGGTCCTGGAAATAGACTATTGTTAGGATTAATTACGGTAACGTTGGTGAAGCACTTGGCACACATGCAAACTCTCACTCACGGTGAGCAATAATAAACGTGACTATTATTCATTATCTCTCATTCCTCTATTCAGTTTTCCTTCCCTGAGCACCCACTGAATGCCTGGCCTCATGCTAGGCCAGGAATCTAGCACAAGGTAATTACTACCACTGAATATTGAATTTAGCTCTTAGTTTCCTGGCTGCCAAGGCCCAAAGGGCCAAATTAATTATTGCTAAGGTTTTTTTTTTCTTCCTGAGCTCAAGTTTATTTGATCCTATGATGCTTATACAAGGAGCTCAGTACAAAAGGCTTAAGCACTAAAGGAATGGCTACCTAATCATGGGCTTTTGAGTACAGAGGTAATCAGATGACGATGGCATCCTAGTACTTAGCTCCATAGATCAAATGGTGGTTTCACAAATTGGCCACATTAACAGCACTCCATCCTTCTCTGTGCTTCCAACACTACATATATATAACTGTTGAACATATCATTCTGTCATTTTTTTTCCATTCTTTCATGTTTGACAATAAGATTGGTTCTCCTGGCTGATGAGATGATGCAGATTTAGGATAACAGAGAGGTGGCCATAGCTATAAATTATTTCTTTACAGTTTCAAACACAGTGATGAAAGAAATGAGTTCGCATGGCTCAGGTGCATCTATGCATTCACCGAGCCTCATTCTGAGTAATTCACATTAATAAGAAAGACACAGGATGGCGATTCACCATATGCCGGCAGTTACTCTACTGGACTTGAGATAGAATCAAAGTAATTGCTCCATAAAGTAAAGCAGTTAGTAATAACCTAAACTCCAAAAGCCCTTTAATTTTCTGATTCATATCTTTAATCAATTTGCAACATGGAGCAATTGAGTTTTCCCTCTAGTTTCCCAATTGTTTGCTCAAAAGGGCTCCTTCGCTGTCTTTGACTGACGTGACATTATTGCATTTATATTGACTTTTACGGCAGTTTTTACAACATTTGAGGTGCATAAGTTACATGAAAATGTAGCACGGGAACATTTCAAGATGAAAGTAAGCCATAAAGAGAGTGCTGGGCTATAATGTCTGCGATTTACAGTGTGAGGAAATTACAAATGGAGCAAGGCACACTGGGCCTGGCCAGCATCACTTGCTTTCCAAACCCCTGGGAATGGTCTAAAGCTGCTTCCCACAGAACCTGGTGCCCAAAAGGTCCAAATTGTTGGTGGCTTTTGTTCGCCCTGTCATGCTTTGAAACAGTTTCTGGCTTCTAGAACACAAACACAACAAAGCTGGCAGAGGGGAGGTGGTGGGAAGAGGGCACCATCAAGTGAGGCAGTGGAGCCAGGAAGAGGTCAAAGGCTTCCTAAAGGCATTCATGCCCAATGGCTATTGCCTATTCTCTGCCTGGGACTCAGTCTTCACCATTCGCTTCCCAGCAGGGCCTTGACAACCAGGTAGGAAAAATGAAATGGGTTTTCTCATCTGCAAAGGGCCTTTCCTTGCCAATGTCTGCTCTTATTTGATGCTCAGCAGCTCCTGCCTAACTGGTCTTAGAATCTTGACTTTTTTCTCCTCTTGAATTCAACCTTTCTGTCCACACTAGAAATATTTCAAGCTAAGACAGCATCCGCAGAATGCCACTCTTGTTCTGAAAATGTTCCAGTGGCTTCCAGCTCCTTCTGGTTAAGTTTGCAGCCTTTACTCAGCATCCAGGGATCGCCATGTTGCAGTACTTCTCACCCTCCCACGTTACTGCCTGAATCTCAGCCAAGCTGGGCCAACTCTGCTGTATGTACCTGCACTAACTTTCTACCTGTAGGGTTCCCCACCTCTACTTATTAGTATAATGGCCCTGAGAAGGTAACTACTCAACTCTAGAGCTAGACAGTCTAGCTTTGAATCCCAGTGTTACTCCCCTGTGAGATCCTAGGACAATTACTTTCTGCACCTCTGTTACCTCATCTGTAAAAGGGGTATAGTGGCAGGAACTAAGTGCTGGATGGTTAGGAAAATTCATCCATTGCATATATTTTGAGCTTTGAATAGTACCCAGCAGTGCAAGGGCTCTTGGTGTATGAGCTGCTGTTTTGAGTTAGGATGTTCCTCTGAACATCCTACAGTATCCTTCTTGGGTTCTCTGCTGATCAGTATCTAGTCCTTTGGTATCTAATCCTGTCACAAGTGCCCTCACTCCACAGTTGTGCCTCCTTGGGGTCCCTTGTAGCACAAAGATATGCCAAGTGTGAAGTTAGTTTCTGTTACTTTGCTGTGATTCAGTCTGATCGCATCAGAAAAGGGTAAAAATTCCAGGGAAGATTTAAATCAGCAAAACTACCAAAATCTTCTGCACCATTCCTGATGTGTCTGATCCTTCTAGACAGATGGATGATAGTAGGAGCAAAACACTAGTGGCCTAGTAAGGGTTGGTTTTATACTTTGCTAGCCAAGGTCTGGCTGATGTTTTCCTCTAGAGATGGGTGGAGCTAAGAGGAGCTGCCCAGAGCCTAAATAGGGCTTTGCTAGCACTGATCCATTTTCCTGATGAGAGCTTCGTTTCTATATGTGGCCTCTTTATGTACATCTGTTCAAGAAAACATGCTCCAAGGGCAAGTTTTGTCTTTATTTTTTCTAGCAACATAATTAATGCTTCTTTGTCTTTTCTCCTGGGTCGTAAGTTCCTCAAGGTTGGGGAGAATGCCTGTTAGGTATTTGCTTTTGAATATTTTATTTTTATAATATTAAAACAATGAAAATCAATGCTAATCTGACTCAACGTATCACGGGAAATTAAAAATAAGGATATGTCACCTTCTACCTTTCTGTACATTGCTGATTGCAGATATATTCTTCCTGAAATTCCCTAAATTTCTCTAGCTGTCTCTCATCTCTTACTTATCTCTTATCTGTATCTATCTACCTATCTTCCTACCCCATCTGTTTTTATCTATACACATAACGCATGGATAAAACATGCATATATATATAGTCTGCAAGAATGAAATTATTGATCTGTAGGTCGTTTTCCCTATTGAATGCTATCTCATTATCACTTTTTCTAAGTCTTTGTATATAACTCACTTATGAAATGGTTGCCCTACTAGAAATGGAGTTCTAGAGTCAAGAAGCAAGGGCATTTAGTAGTAGATATCCCTTAAAATGTTCACCAGGGTGGTGCTCTCTGGTCTGTTGGAATCTGCTCTCCCTATTCTAACCTTTCTCTCTGTTAGCAGAGACTTGACTGTTTGAAAAACAGTGTGTCCTTCCATGGACCTTTTGTGTCCCATTGGTCTTATACTCGTCTTCCTCGCCACTCAGTGCCTCGTGAGGTGCTTTATACAGGAAAGTGCTCAACAGAAGCCTGTTGTAAGAATATTCATGTGGGAAGCCCACTATAATGCCACCCAATCAAGACCATAACCATCTGCTAGGCAGACAGCATATGTAGTTCAGAGACTCTCTACGTTGCTTTCAAGAAGTTACTGAGCTTTTTTTGTTTCCTCAGTTTCTCATTCATCCAATAAGTCTAGAGATATTGGCTTGTCTCCCTGGAGACCTTGGATGGAATCTGGTATTTCAAAGTGCTTAATGGTGCTGCTCAGTAAATAAAAGATATCATTAATATGCATGAAGCTATTTCATCAAGAGGCCAAAAGAGCAAATTTAAAAGCTATCTTCAAGGGAAAAGAACTAAACTGCCATTATCATGCACACTACTGACCACAATAGAAGTCTGCAGGAGCCAGGACAATGCACTCCCAGGGGCCTGGCAGACTCTGCTGAAACCTTGGGGTGTCCCTGGTCTCCCTCTCAGTGAAGGGTCTGAAGAAGGAGAATCATCTTTTACCTCCATACTCCCACAAGCAGGTTGGAACTGTTAGCATAGTAGAGCTTTGCTTAAGGGCTTCTGAGAACTGTTCCTAACAATATGAAGAAATGAATAGGAAACATTCAAAGCATGGACATGAGGGTGTCTTAGGATGTTTTGTGACTTTCCACCACTTCAGGGTTACATTTCCACTCACAGGCATGAGAAACAGAGAGTGTGGCTAAGCCAGAGAGTTGAGCATGCTGCCCTGGTCGAAGAATGAGCAAGATGCAGGGAAAGGAATTGGGAGCCCTGGGTTCCGCTTAGCTATGTGACCTTGGGCAAAGATCCTTCAACTCTTCACCTAGTACTTGTACCTGACCACATTTATAGGTAAACAGGGACACTATACTGGAAGTCCCACTACTGGGGCTCCCACATGTTCATGATAGCAAGGGGCTTAGTGTCTTCCTCTTGAGGTTTCCATTACTTTAATAATTTAAGGGCTTTTACCATTGAAGTTGGTCTTCAATCCAAATGTCAGAAGGGAGAGAAGTGAGGGACCTGATGTGTTTGTTAGTGACTCCCCAATTGAGTTGTTTTTCTTTCTGTTTCCAAGAAGGATCACTGATTAAACTAGTTCTGTACCACACAGTCTCCTAGATGATGCCTTTCCTGGCCAGTTTCTGCTCCTAGTTGCCATGGGTCTACCCACTTGTGACCTCCTCCTCACAGCTGTTGGTAGTTACACTCACATGCCCACCAGCAGAATTCCTGGGCTCTCCTCCAGTGCTTTCAGACCTTGGTGTTGAGACGAGACCAGTAGTTCCAGATGTTAAAAGCTCTTTAACCAACAGACTCAGTGGAACTAGCTCAAACTCTTATAGGAGATCTAAAAGGGGCCATTTAGCTGGGCGTGGTGGCTCACGCCTGTAATCCCAGCACTCGGGAGGCTGAGACAGGCAGAT
>RJWT010053460.1:0-10415 GCA_004365215.1 Cuniculus paca | reverse complement strand
CAGGGCTAGTTTACACAAATAATCCAAGACTATTGGTAAATCAAAACCACTTACCACTTCCCCCCAGGACTTAGCCTAGTAATTCCACTTGGTTCCAGCTCTTAGAATGTACAGTGACCAAGCAGTGAGTCATCGTGGGGGTGGGGGATGAGAATTTACCTCTATCTCAGTCCTCCCTGGAGACTACAGCTACGTGGGAGGAGGGGAGGGGGAGGTGCTAGTGGGCAGGAGGAAGGATCCAAACATGATCCAAACAGGGGGCCCTGACTTGAGTTATTCCCCTAAGGGGCCATTAGAAATTCCCAGGCCTTGACCTCTGGCTTCAGCAGCCCTGCTGTGCCCTGTGGCCACAGCTCAGGTTCTCCCTGCTCCTCATTTACCCTCATTAAGCTGTCAGCCTCCAGGCCACAGGGCAGAGGGACAGGGCCACAACTGCCAAAGTAGCTACCTTGGCAGAATCTGCTTACTCTCAGGTTTCTCTCCTTGCCCCACACCCTAAGCAGACTTCTCTACTTCTTGCCATTCCCAGCCCCCACCATATAGGAGGAGACTGTCCTTATGACTTTGGACATGGTGCTTTTGCTATTCTCTGCCTTCCGCCCAGGATTTTTTAACATTTAAGATGGTCCTGTGGTTAGAGTACATGTGAGGACATGGTGTGAACCTCAGAGATGGCATCCCTGTTTGTGTTGACCATTCTGTAGGTTCCTTAACCCCCGAGGGTTGGGCTTCTTTGACCTCAGATTTTGGTTCTCTACCAGCCCTGGCACTTGGGAGGGAACTGAGCTGCAGCTGCCAGCACAGAGACCCTGGGCATCTGACACTCTATAAATAACCAAGGCCCAGTGCAGCTGGAGCAGGACTAGAAATCCAAGGAGCTGGGTGGGGGCTTAGGGGATAGGGACAGAGCTGGAGAAGCTGCCAGGAGTAGACAGGAAATGCTGCCTAAACTTATTGCATGACCTTGAACACAGCAGTTAACTTACCTCAGTTTCTCCTTCTCTCTTGTCCAGTGTGTACAGTAGTACCTATCCTGTGCTTAGAGAACAACCAGGATCTGTAGCTTCAAAGAGCTTGAAGAACAGGAAATGGCAAATGTCAGACCCATGACGAGAACCCCAGGACTTCCCAAACTTTGTAGTCATTTGTCTGTATGACCACCATGAAGACAGTTTTCCTTTTACAGAGTCACATCTTTCTAAAGTAGCCCTCCCGTGTCTCCCGCAGTTGTTCTTCTCAACACAGTGCTGTCCACAGAATCTTTCCACACTGAGTCATTGGGCCTAGTGCCCATGACAGGCTCTTGCCATTCTAGGTGGCCAAGCTCCAGGTGCCTTCAGCACCTGGAGGACAAGCTATAATTCACTTTCTATATATGGAACTGCATTTCTCCTGCCATGCCGTGTTACCCAGATTCTGCCTTGTCTTCCTCTGCCCTACTGTGGCCACCCAGCTCCTCTCCTCCACTCATTCTTTCCCCTCCACTAGCCCTTTTTTCTTTCCAGTCTTAAATCTCTGTGGAGATCACTCTGCCTTTGCCTTTGAGGGAGAGTCAGGGGTACTCTAACATTTATCAAGTGGCCTCTGTGTCCCAGTGTTTCCTACAAAATATTTTTGCTATTTCCCAAACTTGGCATATCCTCAAAATTGTTCAGGAGATTTGAAAAAAAACGATAAGACTTCAAGCCCTTACATTGGAGATCTCACTTCAGTGGATTTAGCATGGAGCTAAACGATCTGCTTAGTTTTATGAGCCTCTCAGATGGCTCTGTTATTAGAAGCACTGAATTGTCTTTGAACCATCCTACGAATTATGGTCATTAACTCAAATTTAGAAAGAAGGAAACTAAAGCTTAAGGAGCCTCATGTGCCAAGATCACACAAGTATTGAGTGGCTGAACCATGGCTCTAGACAATAATCTGACTCAGACCCTGTGCTCTTAACACCAAACCGTATCTCTGCTCTCATTTTCCTTTAGGGGACCCCATTTTGCTCTTTTCCTTTATGGTAGCCCATTTTTATCTCTTTCTCCATATCCTCAGTTTTTGTGGACCTTTTTCAAAACCTCCAGGGTTTTGCTTCCATATCACAAGACGAAGGGCTGAGTATCCATCACTTACACTGCCCTCCAACTGTCTCCTGGCCTCAGGAGGGATCCCCTTGCCACAGCCTAGGCTAGTGGTGATGAACCTGCGACAGACGTGCCCCAGCAGGCATGCAGGGCGCCTGCTGTCAGCACGTGAGTCAGATGTATAAGATTTTTCTAAACTAAAACTTCAGTATTCAGATTTAATTGCAGTGTTGGCACTTTGTGATAAATAAGTGGGTTTTTGGTTGCAGTTTTGGCACTCAGTCTCTAAAAGGTTCACCATTATTGGCCTAGGCTGTCTCCTATGAGCAACCCTGGCTTGCCTCGTGGGTCCCTTGCTGGAAATCTCCCTGGCAACTGGTTACATCACTGAGGTTGATATTGTGATTGGCTGTTTTTAGCCACAAATGGTGTCTGGTTAGCCTGATTCTTCCCCAGCCCTGTACCTGGACCAGGCTCTGCCATGGAGAATCAGGGCCACCTCCGACCTTTCAGCACTTGGAATGCTCCCAAAGGGGATGGAGGGGCAGCCATTGGAAGACTAACCATGCATAGTGCCAGAAGGGGCCCTGCACCAGGGAAGCGGAGCTTGTGAAGAAATGCAGGTGCTTGGCTGGAGCACAGAATCTAAGTAGAAGATGGTTAGTTGAAAGAAAAAACATTGAATATATAAAATCCAGGACACCAAAGCCGGGTGTGCTGGCACACACCTGTAATCCCAGCACTCGGGAGGCTGAGGCAGGAGGGTTGTTGTGAGTTCAAGACCAGTCTGGGCTACAAAGTGAGCTCAAGGCCAGCCTGAACTGCATAGTGAGACCCTGTCTCAAAAAGACAAAAAAAAAGCCAGGACACCTTGATTTTTAGAAGAATTTTAGCCATTCTCTGAATCCCCTTTTCCTCATCCAAGCCAGACAAAGTCTTTTTGACCTCTGACCTCTGGCCCACAGGCTGAGGCAGATGTAGCCTCCCTGAACCGCCGTATTCAGCTGGTAGAGGAAGAGCTGGACCGTGCCCAGGAGCGCCTTGCTACAGCCCTGCAAAAGCTGGAGGAGGCAGAGAAGGCAGCTGATGAGAGCGAGAGGTGGGCAGGGGACCGGGGGAAGGAATGGTTGGGGTTTCGGGAGGGAGCTTGTCTCTGCCGTGGTGACCTCATCGTACTCATCCATCTTTCTGCCTTTCAGAGGAATGAAGGTCATTGAGAACAGGGCCATGAAGGATGAGGAAAAGATGGAACTGCAAGAGATGCAGCTAAAGGAGGCCAAGCACATTGCTGAGGACTCAGACCGCAAATATGAGGAGGTGACAGCCCTGTCTCACTTCCTTCCCACTCCCAGGCCTCACACCCTCAGTCACCACTGATCTCCTCTCTCCCACTTCCTCCCAGGTGGCCAGGAAGCTAGTGATCCTAGAGGGAGAGCTGGAGCGCTCAGAAGAGAGAGCTGAGGTAGCTGAGAGGTAAGGATACTCTGGGGTGGGCAGTGGAACTCAGGCAGTGGCTGGAGGTGGCGTGCATGAGGGCAGGCAGTTTGCAAGGTCCATGGCTACAGGGACAGGTCCTGTCATCTGACCTCTGCCCGCTGCCCCCAGCCGAGCCAGGCAGCTGGAGGAGGAACTTCGAACCATGGACCAGGCCCTCAAGTCCCTGATGGCCTCAGAGGAGGAGGTAGTAACCTCTCTGGACCTTTCTGGGCAATGGTGCCTTTTCTCAGCTCACCTTCCCCCTCAGTTTCAGCATCTCAGGCTGCTCTCTGTCACCTGCCAGGGGTCGGGAAGGGCCTCGGGCTTTTGAACTCTGCCTGCTGTCACGCTTATCACTTTGCTCTTCTCTTCTCTCCTCCACCCCTCCCCCACTGTGCCATCCCCACTGTCTCTCCTCGCTGTGTCCTCACACCCCACCCTGCCACACACCCCTGCAGTAAATGTGGGGACCTAGAGGAGGAGCTGAAAATTGTTACCAACAACTTGAAATCCCTGGAGGCCCAAGCAGACAAGGTAGAGGGGGTAGAAGGGCAGTGAGAATGGGGTCCTGCAGGGGAGGGAGGTGAGGGCCAGGCAGGGAGGGCTGGGCGCTCCATGGAGGCAAGATCAGAAGGGGCTTGAGGGACTCAGTGGAGAAATGAAGGATTCAAGCACAAGATTTACTGATGGTGTGTATATGTCCCTAAAAGTATTCCACCAAAGAGGACAAATACGAAGAGGAGATCAAACTGCTAGAGGAGAAGCTGAAGGAGGTAAGAGCTCTCTTCCAGTTCCCAGTCTGCCCTCAAGCCACCCTTGTCCCCACCAGATGGTGGCAGGGAATTGGGGGTCAGCATGGAGGGGAAGGTGACTTCATTGAGGTTCTCTGGGTGGGCCTTAATTCCTTGTTTCGTTTGCCATTCCACTTTTATTCCCAGGCTGAGACTCGAGCAGAGTTTGCCGAAAGATCGGTGGCAAAGTTGGAGAAAACCATTGATGACCTGGAAGGTAAAAAGGGTGCCCCGCCACACCCTGTCACTGTCAGCCTGTCCTTATCTTTACATCCCACAGTATCTACCACTGGTAAACTAGAGTTGGCGCACCCAGAACTCCACAAACTCTGGTGGCTGTTCCCACAATTCAAGGAGTTGATGTGGGTCACAGTACACCAACTCCAGTGCATCTCAGACCTCAGAACACAGTTCTGAGAGTTATAAGGACAGATTCCTGGGGGCTAGGGGCATAGCTCATTGGTAGAGAGCATGAAGCCCTGGGTTAAAAAAAAAATCCCAACTTCTGGGCTCTACCCCAGCATAATTACTGACTTGGGGGTAGTAAATTGGCATTTCTACCCAGCTCCCTGGTAATGCTGATGGTACTGGCCTTCAGATCAGCACTTTGTGTAGCACTGACTTAACAAATGCTTTCTCCAAGTGCAACACAACAGAATCATCACAGAGACTTCTTTATTGAATAGTTGCTCTATTTAATGTCTGGGATTGTGTGACAACATTAATGGAAGATGATACTTTAAGCTACGTTTGGTGGAAACAAACATCCAGATATTTGCTCTCTGTGGTCTTTTGTATTATCAACAATGTTGTTGTACCGAAGATCGCCTTTCCTTTTCACTCTGATAACACTTTAACTCTCATGATTCCCATGTCTCTTGCTTCTGGCCTCCTGTCAAGTACTAAGTTTATCTCCACTGTAGGACTTTAGACCTTTCTGGTCAAGTATACCCTCCCTTCCTCTGCTACGTAAGCAAGCACACTTGCCTGTCTGGAGCACTGTGCCTACAGGATTCTGGGAGAAGCAGATACTCTGAGAGAGAAAAAAGTTGAGGTACAGAGGCAGACAAAAGAGACAGGGGAAGAGAAAGGGAAGAAGGGAGTCATGACAGCTTTCTGGCCTGTTCTCTGACTCTTTTCACTCTGTCTACCTCAGTCTGATTCTTTTTCTCTCTTTCCATCACCTTCTCTCCTTCCTCTCCTCTTTGCCCCCATTCCCTTCCCCTACACCCCCGCCTGGCGCCCCGACTTGGCCACTCCAGATGAAGTCTATGCACAGAAGATGAAGTACAAGGCCATCAGTGAGGAGCTGGACAACGCACTCAACGATATCACCTCCCTCTGAGCTGGCACCAGTGTGGCCACCTCTTATCTCTTCCCCTCTTTCCGTTCTCTCTGTGGGAAAGGGGTAGGCAGGAGAAGCAAGAATTGGCAGCATTACACAGCCAGGCTGGGCGCAGCCTAGGGAGAACCTCCGTCACTCCTGCCCACCCACTCTGGCACTGGCTTCATCCTTCTCTCTACCTTCCACCCCTTCCACTGGCTGCCCTCCACCACTCTCTGCTGCTTAATAAACTCTGAACTTGGTCTCCATGCTGTTTTCCTGCCCTCCAAGAGAGCACTGCATCACTGCCGCAGAGCACTGGTCCACTCCTGAGACCTTGGCTCTTCCTGATGTCCCCCATCTTGTGATACTCACCCCCCTGCACCAAAGCTGTCCTACAGCACACCGGCCCACACCAAGTCCCCTCTGCATGGCACTCCCAGTCTATCAGTGTCTGAACGGCTGCTGCATGTGGACATATGTGACCCTGTCGAGCACTACGGCCCCCTCTGGTGCCCATCACTGACCTTGGAGCACCTAGCTGGGGGTCTGGTATGTAACAGAATGACTGGAAGGGAAGTAGGATGGTGAGGCACAAGGCGGGGCAAGACTGTTGCGAAGGTGTGGAAGGAAGTTTGGGGAAGTGTTGGATGTCAGCAGCAGGGCCTCACACTGCAGCTACAGGTCTGTTTTCTGCCTCAGTTCTGTCTGGCCTTAACCTCTCCTGGCTCAGCTTTTTGTCTTTCCTTCCATTTCCACCTTTCCTAAACCTTCTAAAGAAGAAGAGTAAATTACTTTATGGTGTAGGCCTCCCCACCCCACCTGCACGACCCCAAGGCCTTAACAGAACCATCCATGTCTGTCCTGGCCCATCCATCCATTTGCCACTGCCATACTGTCCCGGGTCCCTGAAGACCTGTGTCTTCTATGCCTCCTAACCCATGCTGTATCTGTGTCACCTTCTCCTGTCCATGCCTTCTTGTGTCTTTCCCCTATGTCCCTCCAATCCCACACTTCTCCCATGTTTGTTTGTTTGTTTTTCCTGTTTCCCTTCCCCCTCCTCACCTGCTGCTTCCCCTCACAGAGACCTTGGCCAGTGCCAAGGAAGAGAATGTGGAGATTCACCAGACCCTGGACCAGACTCTGCTGGAACTCAACAACCTGTGAGGGCAGACTCTGCCCCCAGCCAGGGTATAGTTGCTGCCCCACCACAATAAAACTGATGTTCATCCCAGGGCCCTTTAAGCCTTTCTTTGGTTGCCAGTGGAACTGGAAGGACCCCTTCTGTGATGGGATATCCAGTGAAACCCATGGGGTGGGGCCACTGGGCTCAGTGATGAGTTCGAACAGGCTGTGTGAAGCAGAGGAGCTTGACAGGGCTGGGGAATATTCTGGCTCTTAGTCTCTGCAAGGCAAACGGGCTGCCATCTGCAACAATGCCCTATTCCAACATGCAGCTGGGCCAGACATCATATGTTAAAGGCAAAACTGCATGAAGAGACAGATTTTCCTCTAACAGGTTAAAAGCCCCAAAACCTCAATGTGATTTTAAACCTACCAGCTGTAGCCCTCCCAACACTACACCACACAAACACACACACACACTGCCATTGTAACAATACCAGCTGTACCTGCCCCCCTCTGGAAAACATCTGTGGTGGGCAGAATAATACCTGTCCTCCATAAATGTCCGCATTCTAATCCTGTGAGATATAACCTTAGAAAGCACAAGGGACTTTGTGACTGAGCAAAGGATCTGAGATGGAGAGATTATCCTAGGCTCCTGGTAGGCCCAGTATTGTCACAAGGGCCCTTAGAAGCGGGAGGCCAGAAGGTCAGAGGTGAGAGGAAATGTAAATGGAAGCAAGACTTTGCAGTGGTGAGAAAGGGACCATAATAAGCAAGGAATGTAGGTAGCTCCTCAAATCTGAAAAAGGCAAGGAAATACTCTGCCATGAGAGTCCAAACCAGCCCACTGACAGGAACTCTTCAGCACATAAAATTCATTTTCGTCAGCACTGGGTATATTTGCATTACTGCTAAGCAGTGACTTGTTACAGTTGCAAGAGGATGCAGCGACCGGATATTAGATTTCCAGTTAAAATGTAACCAACCCTTCTGATTTGAGAAACAAAGGTGACTTACACATATTTTACTAGAATTATTTATTTACTTATTTATTTAGGAACTAGAGATTAAACCCAAGGCCTTTCCACTGAGAAATATCCTAGTCCTTTAATACAGTTTTTTTTTTTTTTTTTGGTACTGGAAATCGAACTCAGGGCTGTGTACTTGCCGGGCAGGTGCTGTGCCACTGAGCTAAATCTCCGGCTCTAAAAATATTTAAAAAACAAAATTTGAGATAGGTCTTGCTAAATTGCCTGGGCGAGGCTCAAACTTGTGATCTTGCCTCACTCAGCCTCCTGAGAGCGCTGGGATTGCAGGCCTATGACACCACACCTTGTTTAAAGGTGTTTAAAAAAAAAATCTGGGAGTTGAGTCCAGTGTTGCTCTCCCACTACAAGATCCTATTGGAGTGGTTTAAGAGAACAAAAACAATGAAAAAAATTATTCTGGAGGTTTAAAAGGCACTGTATAATAGGCAGGACAGGACCAAGTTTCTGTGTCCCTCAGATTCCACTGGGTGGTTTCTGCACATTCGAGTTCTGAGTCTCTAGGCTCCAGTCTCCGCCATCTCTGCTGGGCTGTAGCTAACACCCTTTTTGGTCCCACTTCTGTGTCTATACAATAAGGAACTGCAATCAGAAAACTGGCCTAGCACATCTTATTTGCATATAATTTGCATGAAGCCTGGAGTTCTAGACTTCACAAAGGGGGCGAGTAGGGCTGTGTGGAGGGATAGGGTCAGTACATTACCTGCGCTGCCGCCTCATCTGCACGAGGAAGGCTATGCTGGTGGCAGCAAAGAGAAAGCCAAAAACTAGGGCCAAGATGTCCCCTGGGAGGAAAAGAGGGGCTGCCTCAGGAAGTGTCCCACAGGTCCAGCCAAGCCTGGCTCTGTGGATACCCCATCCCTGCCCTGATTTCTCAGCAGCCCCCAGCGCTTCAGTCTCCAGAAGAGGTCAACCAAGGGTTGTGGGTGGATATATGAGCAAGACTAAGACAGGCACCAGTTTCTTCCTAATGGCTAAAGGGTTGTTTGGTGAGGGAGATGTTAGACTTCTGGAGCTTCATTCTGGTCAACTATCCCATTGGGGTGGGGGCCTGCTCTATAGAAAAGTGATACCAACTAGTCCCTGGGGCTGCGTGATGCCAAGGGTGTCGACTGACATCAGGGGCAAGACTCACCGGTAGCTAAGCAGGAGCTCATGTGAACTGAAGAGAAAAAGAAGACATTAGAGCCAAGGACTGGGATCGCCAGTGACAGACTGGCAAAAAAATAAGCAAGGAAGGAGGAGGGACCTGTGGGGGGCGGGGAACGCTGCAATACAGGACCCCAGATACAGATGCACCTGGCTCAGGGCTGCTGTGCACTTCAGCAGGGAAGGAGGCTTCAATCATTCTGCCATTCAAAGGCTGTGTGGTTCGGAAATTAAGCTGTAGCCGAGAATCACGAGGTCCCCACAGGGAGCCAGAGAGGGTGTGGAGCTAGGGATAGCAACAGATAGTACAGGTGGGCCCATGGCATAAAAGGAAACAAAAGGGCCACAGCTAGCATCTTGGCTCCAGCCTCCACCTCCCCCACCCCTTCCATGCACCCTGGATGAAGTCGTCTCATCCCAGGTCCTCTGTCCCCTGTACCTGCAGGGTTGACGCCATGCCCCAGCCTTACCTGCCTAGTGCTTAACCTCACTGTCTGGTTGAACACAGTCCAGATGACTCCCTGGGCACACGGGGGTGTGGTCAGGGACCCCTCATATTGGAAGTAGCGGCTGAGGTCAGAGGGCAGCAGCGCAGATACATCCAGTCCTGGGATCCAAATCTCTGAGCCTGTGGAAAGCACTTGGGATTCCAGCAAGACTGCTTCCTCTGGAAGCTCTGAGGTATAGATTCACTTTTTGCCTCCCAGAAGCCGACCTAACTGCCTGAGAACACTGCTTCACCATGTGTAGTCCCTTCCCTTAACTGCAGAAGATGTAACTCCAAAGGAAGTATTCTGCACAATTGGAAGAAGACCTCACAGAGTGAGGAAAGCACCCCTTAAATCCTCTGAGTCAGGCTGGGAATGTAGCTCAGTGGTGCAGCACCTGCCTGGCAAGCGCAAGGCCCTGAGTTCAGTTCCCAGTACCAAAAAAGAAAATAAATCCTCGGAGTCTTCGCTCTTATTTTACACAGTATCATAATATGCTGGACCACTGATTTAAGCCCAGAATTAGATTAAAAAGGAATAATGGGTTAGGGGTATTTAGTTCAATGGTAGAGTACTTGCCTAGCAAGCTGGAGGTCCTGGGTTTGATCCCAATATGTAGTAGAGGAAGAAAAAATGGGTTGAAGGTTGGGTGTGGTGGTACATGCTTGTGACCCTAGCCTTTGGGAGATGGAGGCAGGAAATTCATTGTGAGTTTGTGACCAGCGTGTGCTACAAAGTGAGTTCAAGGCTAGCCTGAGCTACACAGTGAAACCCTGTCTTAAAAAAACAAAGCAAAACCAAAAAAAGGGTTGAATAACTTGCAAATAAATTTAATATTTGAAGCCAGGCCTGGTGGTGCACACCTGTAATCCCTGCACTCGGGAGGCTGAGACAGGAGGATCATTTCGAGTTCAAGACCTACCTGGGCTACAAAGTGAGCT
>RJWT010053459.1:0-10415 GCA_004365215.1 Cuniculus paca | reverse complement strand
GAGAATTGTTATATCACTTCACAGATTTAGTAACTCTGACAAAATATTAAATTAACACAGTAGCCACATTCTATTTTGGGTCAGGAATTAACTTTGGGAAACTTGATCACATACCCCTGACACAATTCAGTAATTGCAGGTTATAGAAACATGATAGGAAAATGATGCCATGAGTGCCAAAGTGGGTCAGCTGAAAATGAAACTGAGTGCTTTTTAAAGAAAAAAGATCAGTTTATTTTAGGTCACTCAGTGTACTCACATTTTATAATGAAGAAAGATTAATACAAATTAGAAAATTAGGTGTAAACTAAATCTGCTGGAAAACAAAGTAGGTAGAACTCTTGAAAACATAGGAGTAGGTGGAGAATTCATGAACAAAAGTCAAACTGCACGGGAAACACTTCCCAGAATCAACAATTGGGATCTTGTCTTGTTAAAAAGTTTTTGCATGTCAAAAGAAATCTCCAACAGAGTGAAAAGAAAACCCACAAATTGGGAAGAAATTTTAGTCAACTGCCCTTCAGACAAAGGTCTTTTATCTAGAACATATAAAGAATTAAAAAACATCAGGCCCTCGAAATTCAAAGACCCAATCCAAAAATGGGCATCTGAGATGAAAATACACTTCTCAGCTAAACAAATACAAATGGCAAATAAATACATGAAAAAATGTTCAGGATCATTGGTCATTAGAGAAATGCAAATTAAAACAACTCTGAGCTTTCATCTCACTCCAGAAAGAATGGCCAGGATCAAGAAAACCACCAACAATAAATGCTGGAGAGGCTGTGGGGAAAAAGGAACCCTTCTCCACTGTTGGTGGGAGTGCAGGCTGGTGCAACCACTGTGGAGGTCAGTCTGGAGGTTTCTCAGAAAGCTAGGACTAGAAGTCCCATTTGACCCAGCTATTCTGCTTCTGGGCATATTCCCAGAAGAAGTGAAATCGTCTTACCACAATGATGTATGTGCACCCATGATTATAGTAGCACAATTTGTAATAGCCAAATCTTGGAAACAACCCAAATGCCCATCAATCAAGGAATGGATAAAGAAGATGTGGTACTTTTGTACAGTGGAGTACTATTCAGCTATAAAAATGATCACATTGAGGCTTTTATAGGTAAATGGATGCAACTTGAGACCATACTCATAAGTGAAATAAACCAAACACACATGTGTAAACACCACATTGTCTCCCTAATGTAAGAAACTGAAAGACTCGATAAGATAAAAAATTCCCAATAAATATGGAGAAAAGGTTCTGAAATCCAGTGGTGCTTTTATTCTTTGATTTGATTGATTTAAGTCCCTTTCCTACTAATTGAAGGCAATATGTGAGAAGATAGGAACAGCTCTTTTGATAAATGAGACACTACGGTAGCCATTGCTGGTTTCTTGTTGTCTGACTTGAAGACCTGTAATGCTATTCTCTTTTATCTGGTCTTATATTACTGTGTTTTGTTTGAGTTTATTGTCTGTAAATGTATGAACAACCATTCTGAAGAAAGCAAGAGACACTAGGGCAACCATTGTTAATCTCCTGTTGTTATGTTTTGAAAACCTGTATAGCTTGCAGTGTTCTGTTTTGAAATGCTATATTATGTTTGACTCTATTGTGTTTTCTTTTGCTTTGTTTTGTTCTATTCTCTTTAAAATAAAAAAAAAGAAAATTAGGTGTAAAATGTGTATCCATATTTGTATAATATGTATGTCATGAACTCTGTGTCTATCAATATCAGTTAAGAATTTCAGAAAGGTAACATAAATAGAAAAATAATATAAATAGCAATATAAATTTGAAATACAAATGTACAGACTTAAATCTACAAATGCACTGAATAACTAACGTTGAATTTTCAGAAAAATTATTTCTGAAAAGTGATTTTCAACAGTGATTAATTTATGGCTAACAAATATAACTGAAGATGGAAGAAACATTTACAGATAAATTCTTTTCCTATAGTTCTTTACATCTATGACTAAACTCTTGTATCTGAATGGCCTTCCTTAGAATTATTAGTGCCTACTAATATTCAAACTCCCTGTAGTTCTTTACATCTATGACTAAACTCTTGTGTCTGAATGGCCTTCTTTAGTATTATTAGTACCTATTAATATTCAAACTCAGTAAGATTTAGCATATCTCTGGGGTTTTCAAATAGTCTATTTCAAATGCATTGTACTATCTTCTAGAAATAGAAGATTTGTGTTACCCTAGTATTTTGGAAAATATGATTTTTGCCTACTGGAAAATTTATCAACTCCATCTTCAGGTTATGATTACATACTATTTGAAAGAAATTCATCAAGACCTAAAATCAACACTATTTATAAATAATTAGTGATTAGGAATTCACCATATAGCAAGTCTTTAATTCAAAGTAAGAAAATTTTCACCACAGAATTATTAGAGATGCAATAATTTAAGATGACTGTGCAGCTAAAGAAAAAGCAATAAAGATAGGTATTAGAGTATAATAATGGTGAACAGGTCAGTTATTGTGGTGAAATGTTGTGTACTTTCATTTTTCTTAGGTAATCACCCAGTAATGGAAAGGACAAATCACATAGCAGGAATATGCTTGACGTTGTAAAAGCTGTCAAACTATTTTCTGAAGTGGTAGTACCATTTTACATTCTAGCCTACTATTTATGAGAATTTCTCTATATCCTTCTCAGCATTTCAAATGTTAGTCTTCTTAGACAGTACCAGTGTTGGATTTTTTTCTGTAGAAATACAGGACACTGAGGCCCTTTTCCCAGGAAGTACCTTTATTGGTTCCGGCACTGAGTCAGCAAATTCGTATCCAAAGACTGAGTGTTGAGCATGGTGTAGTTGCATCCTTTTATATAATTTTTGTGCCTTTGTCTCCCTTACATGGGCATACACTAATATTTTACAGTCCAATTGGGTGTACATTAACCTTCTACAGTCTGGTTAGGTATGATTTATGTTACAGAGTTACATCATTACACTGCTATGGTGTAAAAGTTTTCACACTCACACAACAGGAGGGGTCCCACCACACTTGTAGCACCTTATTTGTGGTTTTAATTTAAACTTCTTCATGATAAGTGATGTTAAGCATCTTTTAATGAGTCTATTTGTTAAAAGTCTTTGGTCCATTATTTTTTATTGGAATGTCTGTTTTCTTAGTTTTGAGTTTTCAAATTTTTATTTACTCAGGATAAAAATTCTTTGACAGATGATTTGCAAATATTTTCTCCCAGTCTGTACTTGTCTTTTCATTCTGTTAGTAGGGTACTTTGAATACTTAAACACAAATTTTCACATAAGTATTATTTGTAGTAGTCAAAATTTGGGAACATCTCAAACATATATTATTAGGTGACAAGATAAACGAACAGTACTGTCCAATCAATGGAAAAATATTCAGCAATATAAAACAATGAGTTGATCATATCTGTAATAACAGGGGTGGCTCCCAAAATAATTATGTTTAGTGCAAGTACCCCCCAAAATAATCAGTGCAGAATTTATGATTACAATTATATAGAATTCTAGGAAATGCAAGCCAACCTGCAGTGAGAGAAAACAGAAAGTGGTTGTCTTGAGAGAAGAGGGAAGGAGGTGGGGGCATTTGGTGGGTGCGAGAGAGATTTCCAGAGGTGGCAGTATGATCATGGTCAGGAAAATTTTGCAGATTTATGTATATATCTAAATTTGGCAGATTTTGCACTTTCAGTTACACCTCAGTAAAGCATTAAAAAAAAGACTGTAGAAAGTGTGCACTGTACTTTGTGTTTTAGTTGAATAAGTAAGAAGAAAAAAGGAAAGGGAAAGTAATTGAATACATAGCACTCACCACAAGTTGTAGAGTCTTATTTATATCGTTGTGACACCAGTTGACTAAGTCTATGTAAAATTTTGTCATTGTAATCCGGGAAAAGTCTTATCTTTCTCTTTAAACTTTAATTTGAAAATAGTTCCATTCTGAAAACTTCAATTTAGATAACAATATATCACAAAATTCTAATATTTATACTGACCAAGAACATATTACAAAGACATTAGTTTTCACAGAAAACATAATAAATTCTGTCACTGGCAAGGCATAAAATTAAAAGCTTAAAAAAATACCACTACCAACCATTAACTTCATGTGTCAGGTCAAGCAATAGGAAATAATTAATTTGCTTTTTCAGTAGTATGATTAAAAGAGGAGGATATTAATAAAGGATAGCATGAAGTAAAACAGGTCAGCAGAATTATTATGGGAAAGGTTGTAAATCTCACTTTATGCTTTTGGCACAGTTTCTAGTTTTCTGATTTTATGGCCTTTGAAATACATAGCTCAATTTTTAATACTGAGCTAAACAAGATTGAACTCCAGACAAAGACTGGAGGTGTGTTCTAGGGTCTTCAGGGAGCTGTAGCCATTTATAGCTGGCCACCCACAGGCAGCTGCCCCAAGGAGTTTCCTTCTTCACTCTCTTCTCTCTTCCCCTAGAGGCCTCCAAGGAAGCAAAGTTCACTGCCCTGGCTCCTTCCCCCTCTGCTTCTCATTTTATTTCCTTTTTTTTTTCCTCAGAGAATGGATCATATTTGCTTTTTATCTGAGTCCCCAAGCCATGTCCTATTAATTGAATAAATATTTTACTTCTGCAACGGTATCTTGTTTCACTTAACCTTTTCTGTCCTTTTGCTTTGTTTATATTTGCCTCTCATATGCTACATCAAATCTATTTGAAATATTTGCAATATTAAAATTGTTGCTAATACAGTGGATAAACAGAAGGCTTCTCCCTATATTCAGAAGTTGCTAATCTGTATTTTTTTATCTCCTATTTTAATTACTTCATCCCACCCTTGTGTGACTCCCTCTGCAGTTAATCATAAGTATCTAAAGGTCAGACAGTTGTAATTTTAATAAGTATTCTTAGCTCCTTCAATGATGATGAAACTTTTCAAAGGAGAGTTTTGAAGAATTTACATGTTGGATAGTTAACATTTAATAACAGTTATAAATTGCTCCTTAATAATTAAGGAATGCTTACAACATGATTAAAGGAAATGTATGCATTTGGGCTAAGAACAAAAAGGTTAAAAATGTCTTTTTGATTTCATAAGCATCTTATTTTGGAGTAGATTTAAATTTACAGAAAAATTTTAAAGATACTCAGGTCACCATGTACTCTGCATCTAGTTTTGCCTGTGTTTATCATTTTACTTTATTGTATGTTGCTGTGATGTATTTGTCAAACTAAAGGATTAACATTGTCACATTATAATGAACCTGATTTCATAATTTATTTAGATTCTATTGGTTTTTACCTAATGTCCTTTTTTCTTTACCAGGATCCCTCCCAAAATGTCACATTACTTCAATTGTTTCCATATGTACCTTTATTATTTATTTATTTTTGGATACTGGGAATCCAACTCAGGACATTTCACTTGCCAGGCAGGCGATGTGTCACTGAGCTATATCCTCAGCTCCTTAGGTACCTTTAAGTATGACAGTTTCTCATACTATGTTTTCATTGACCTTGGAGAGCTCCAGGGAGTACCAGTTATATTTGTTATAAAATGTCCCTCAGTGCGGATCTGTTTTATGTTTCATGTGTGGCTAGATTGGGATTACAATCTCAGAGGCAAGGCACCATCTGCATCACTTCGTATTAGAAGTGCATGCCATCAACATGATCTATCACGATCACCTTGCTGAGAGGTATTTCTCAAATGTCTCCATTATAAAGCTATCCCACTCTTTCCTCCAACTCAGTCTACACTTTCTGGCTTTTCATACTGCACTCTTTGAAAGTAGACATTATTATAACCCATGCCCCAAGAGTAGGGAAATAAACTCTGCCTTCTTAAGGAATTCTTCTATTGAATTCTTCTATCAAATTTGTCTCTATTTATATACTTATTAAGCATTCATGCATGTCAGTATGGACTCACAGATATTTATTTTCCACTTTGCAATATACATATTACTTCATTTTGTTGCTCAATTTGTTCCAGCTTTGGCCATTGGGAGCTCTTGAATTCTTTATCATATTGTTACAGGCAGCAGATTTAGTTGGAAACATTTTAGGCAGTCAGACAGGGCCAGGTCCTTAAGGGAGCTGCCACAGAGGACCAAATGTTTTGTGACCTCAGAAGAGACAGATACCTCCCGCTGTGGGCCAGATCTCAAGACAAAGGATTGAACAAATACAGCCATATCCTAAGGATAGACAGTCCAAATATTATTATATTTAGTAGCTTGGAGCAAGATAAAGGTAAGAGAGTGCATTCATCTGTAAAATGGACCTAGTGAAGTCTGCCTTACAACTTTGTCACATAACATTAAATGAAATCTGCATCATATTTGATTTCTCAGCACCATTTGACACAATTTCTCATACTCTCTTCTAAAAACTAATTTTACTATGCTATCTTTATGGAACTTGTGACTAATATATTATCATTAGATTGATAAATAGTTTAGCCACTGTTTGTCTTAAGAAAAAACATCATTATCTGAATTCACACCTCTGGTGCCTCATTCACAATCCCTTAATTATCTTTCTGGAAATAAATGATATCCTGAATTTGTTGTTAATCATGCTCATATGGGTTCTTATACTTGGCACCTATCATTTATTTTGCATGTTTTATGCAGTAAGCTACGTTACCATTCTATTTATTCCAGTCTACAACTCAGTTGGCATATATAAAATGTTAAAATTAATGCATTTTAAAGATCTATCTATTCTATTTAGTATTTGGAATGAATGAATAAACAAATAATTAATAAAGATTTTTCAGAGTATTCCAATGTAGGAATTGCTGGATCATAGAATATTCTTATCATTACATTTTTTTCTATTACTACATTGATGTGCACAATGATTGTTCTAACTTATATTCCCAACAACAGCTTTAAAAAAATTCTGTCTGTGCATATTCTCATCAAAATTTTTTAGACAAATTTATTGATTTATATGAATCTTGTGTTTCAGAAATGGCTTCAACTGCTTTTTCTTGGTACTTAGTTTAGCTGTTTTTTCTTGGTTCTAGTAAAGTTGTACGTTTCTTTAAATGTTTATTTACCTTCTCATCTTTCTCTACTTTGTCCATGGTACCATTTGGTTTTCAGAATTTTTTTTAAACTGTAGTTTAGTATAAAGTTAGTTGAACTTCTTCATTCTTTGTATATGTGTATGTGTGTATTTATTTTCTTAATTTTTTCTATCCCAAATTCTAAGGAAATTTTACAGTATCAATAAGTGTTTTAAATTTTTGGTTTTCATGTTTTTGTCTTTAATATGCATGGAAATATAATTTTGCATGTCTCCATTTCTACTTTTATTCTTTTCTATGTGGACAGTAAACTGTACCTCAAAATACACAGGATTCTCTATTCTTGATCCGCTAATTTGTAGCAACTTCTTTTTCCATAAATCAAGATTCCAGACCCATATGAGTTTTATCAATGTTCTGTTCTGATTTCAATTTTTCATTTGGTTTATTTTAAACATTTCATTTGTCAAATCTCTGAATTCTGGTGGAATTTTCCACTGGAGAATATAGTAAATAAGTGGTTTCATTACATTTTGAATAGTTGTTGTTGTTGTTTAAATATAGATATACCATTCAAGGATGTAGAATGAGGGACAAATTTTTGTAGTAAAACATTAATTATTTTCATATTTAAAGTTATCTGTGAGGAAAGGATAGATGCACAAGTATATGCTTATACATGCCTGGAACTACTCCTGAAGAGTTTACAAGAGCAGATTTTATTAAATATCAAAATATGAACAGCTACATTGAAGAAAATGAGACATGGTAGCAATAGCTGATTTCATATCTTCAGGTTTTGAAGTCCAATAATGCTTTTGTTCTTTGATTTGATTGGTTTAAGTCTGTTTTCTACTACTCGACTGCAATATGTGAGAAGATCTGATCAGCTTTTTTGAAGAAAACAAAGGACATTAAGGTAGCCATTGTTGATTTCTTATTGTCTGATTTCAAGGCCTGTAATGCTTTCACTCTTTTGTTTTAGCTGGTTTTATATTATTTTGTTTTACTTGAGTTTATTGTGTGTGAATGTATGAACAACCATTTCAAAGAAAACAAGAGACACTAGGGTAGCCATTGTTAATTTCCTGTTGTTATGTTTTGAAGACCTGTATTGCTTGCATTGTTCTGTTCTGATATGCTTTGTTGTGTTTTACTCTGTTTTGTTTTGTTTTGTTTTTATTCTCTTTAAAATAAAAAAAAGTTATCTGTGAGTAGGGTTTAGAGATCTTATGAGGGACATACATGAGAAAAAAAAATCTCAGATTTGAAGAGAGTAGAAATGAATGCATTATAGGGTATAGTTAGAGTTTCCAATTTTTCATCTACTAGTTGTTGTTCTTGTATTAGGGCTGAAGTGAGTTTAACAGTCACAGACATATTTCTCAGTGATCAGAACTCCCATTCAGCTACTTCCTGTATAATAGCTGGTGGTAAAAATATAGTGAAGTATTGTACACTCTCCTTCCTACTTCTTAATGAAAATCTGCCTAAAAATCTTTTTTTTTTTTGAAATACACTTTTTGTGTTTACTTGTTTGAGCAACAACAGCACATGGGCATCTGCAATGTTTAATTTATTTGGTTAATAGTTACAGGTAAACAAGTATACTCCATATACGATCACAAATACCATTTTATACAACTCATTTCAGTACATCAACACTGTTTTGGTTACACTCTACTTAAACACATTCCTATTCTTCTAAAGTCAGTGCATTGTCAACCAATTTTATATAGAAATTTACAAAATTAATGCAGTTAATAGTTAATTTAATAAATTTTCTGCTAGTTTATGAATATAAACTATTAATTAATTAATTAATTAATTACAACCAATAGAACAAACCTCTTTTGAGAGGCTGACCCAGGCAGACTTTCTCCATCTAACTAACCTTGTTAGAGTACTGTAGCTAACAACTCCAAAGCAAATATATGGAGGGGACAAATGAGAAAAATCAAAGAATGGGCAGAAGGATGATGAGTATGGAGAAACATTTAAGGAAATTAGTTAAGAAGATAAAGGTCAGAATAAGGCAGATGCTATTTTTTTTTTCATTTATTGTGGGCTGAGCTCCATTTTGAAACGTTAAAATTTGGTGTAAACTTGTCTATGACATATCAGTCGATTAAAAAGAATGGACTATGAGATAAAATAATTGCATATCAATGTTATAATCACAAAATTTATCAATTCAAAATCTTGGAAGGAAATGAAAGTCGAAGAATGCCTATGATTGAAATATATCATGTCACGCAGAGGAGTTGTTCTAATCCTGCTTTATTGGGAATTCAACAAACTGGTGAAAACTTTAAAATATGCAACAGGCATTGTTTTGTGAAGAATTCAGAACAATATATGACAATGAAAACATTGTTATTTCATATTGATATCATTCCCAGTTTACTATATTGTTTTGTAATTGAGTTTTCTAAATGAAAAGTGAAATAGGGAAACTTCCATCTGTAACTTGAATAAACAGGAAACCAGCTTATCTTATTGCCATAAAAAACTAAGAAATTAGATCTGCACCAATACCCTCCTCACCAAAATAAGAGGCCTTCTTTAGCATTAAGCTATAGACCTTAGGACCATGCACTGCCGAGGACAGTGGTAAAGCATTGTAGTTTCCTCACTGCATGTGGCTTCCAAGCTGTAGTGATGCCAGAAAAGCCCACATGGAACCCAGAAATCACCATGAGTCATAGAGTCAGAGTTGGAGGTCAGGGAAGTCAAGACTGCTAGAACTTTGGGACAGAGAGGAGGGAACTGGGTATGATAAAAATCTCAGAAATCCATGGATGGAGAACTGGCTAGGGCAAGGGAATCAAGTCATTGGCTGAGTATCTTTTTTATATACTAAAGGAAATGACCCAGGTCTGGGAAAAAACAAACAAATGAAAAACATTGCAAAGCAGTCATCAAACAGCCATGGAAACAGGCTTTGTATCCACAAATAAGAATAGAAAATTTCTCATAATAACTAGGGCATTGGGTTAAATCCTCATGTGTCTATGCCTTGCTAACTAGAATTGAATTGACCTTCACTTGGAAATTGCTCTCAATCCATGCAGAGAGAGCTCAGAAGCAAGCCACAAAAGTGTGACACAAACTCTAGCACTCATTAAGGGAGTAAAGGAAAAGTGGGCAATGGACAAAACATATTCCCACAATTCACATCAGTCAATTTTCCTGCTTCTTTGAATGCAGAAAAATTAAAAACTGCAAGAATTGAATAAGCAGGGAAAAACAATTCATAGCTAGGACAAAAAGCAACAGAAAGAAATTCACAAAAGACATTTTTTAAAATTCTATTTGACTTGTTTTTCTCTTTGGGAGAACCCCACTCCCAAATCCCACGCAACCCATCCTCTTCTTCTTG
>RJWT010053458.1:0-10419 GCA_004365215.1 Cuniculus paca | reverse complement strand
GATATCTCTTTGAATCTGTTTCATGCATTCTAAATCTTTTTTATATTGTTCATTCAAGATTGCCCTCATTTTCCTATGCTTCTCTATTTTTTTAATCTATGTCTTCTTTAGAGGTGCTTAGCAATTCTTTTATTATGTTTTTCATTTATTCTTTTACCTGGGATAGAATTTCTGTTCTAATTTCCCTTACAGCTTCATGAATTTGTTTCTTTACTTCAGTTGCCATCACTTCAGAAACTTCAGGTGTGCAACTCCCAATCTCTTCCATGTTTACATCTTCTGGACTTACTCTACTTGGGTTGGAGTCCAGAGACTTCTTTTGCTTATTTGTCTTGACATATTCCTGGGTTCCTCTGGACAAGTGGTTAGTGGGGTCCCAGGCTACAATTGATCCAAAGTGTGACTGGTTGGTTCTCCTGGCCAGTGCTGGCTATGGGTATCTGATGGTGGCCACTAGGCACACTGAAGCAGGGCTGGTTGCTGCTTTCCCCAGCTTGCACTGGCTACTGGAGGTGGGGAGCCTCCACAAATGACTGTAGTATGTGTGGGGGAGGGGATGGCTGCTGCTTCCTGGACCTGAGCTTGTTACCAGTGGGGAGCCTCCATGATGGTGGCTGAAGTTGCAAGTCTAAGATTTTTGTTTTGGATTATTCCTGAAAGTGTTGCTAGAGGCAATAAAACACCATTATCAAAAAGTTAAAATTTTCAAAAATGTTGAAACTGTGCAAACTTACTCTTTCTTCTCCTAAGAAAAGATGATTATATCAACTTGTAACAAAATGAAAATGACAGGCACTAGGCTATATTATAATAAGGCTACACTCCAATTTTAGCCATTAGTAATTAGCTAGAGAGAGAGGACATGAAAGAGGGCACTAGACATAAATACTCATGACAAAAAAATTAATCAAATATATGACTGCATTGAGGTGGGGCTTACCATAGCACATAAAGTGCAAGCCCTATGTTCTATAGGGACCTTGAAAATAGTGGTGGCACATGCCAAGTTCTTTGAATAAAGAAGTAGATGAGTGAAATTTGATGTTTTGCATAGTTGTTTCAGACATGTTTACTTTACTAGAGGGTTATGGAAAGGTTGAATCAATAAACACTTTCTTTACAGTCAACAGGCTTGCCAAGGATATCAGTAGTCATACTTAAAATGAAGCTGGTCTTTCTCTACAAATGGACACATTCCTTGTTTCCTGAAAGAAAATTAGATCTTATAGATGCTAATCACTAATAATTAGGTACCTAACCAGAGTTTGATATATTGCATTATATTCTGCATAAGGTTTTAAGCAACCAGTAAATGAAAACACAAGTAGTGTTGTTTTCTTGAATTTTATTCACTTTCAGTATGAAATTACAACTAAGTTGTATAATTGTTTTATTATTTACATCTCATTATCTAGTCACTAGTTAAAAAGGAATCACTGTGAATTCTATGATCTTCTAACCCTACATCGCAAATGGATCTTAGGTCTCCCATTCTAGTTTTGCCTTAATCTGTTTATACAAGGGTATTTTATAAAAGACTAATATTTATTCTCCACAATACCATTTTATTGCAATGTATGATGGTCAAAATTGCTGCACAAATACTCAAATTAGGAATCAGGAGCCAAAACAAAAGTCACAGAAAGTAGAAAGCACAAGTTGAAAAGAATGAAATGTTTTCTGTCAATGTAACTATTAGGCAATAGAGATACATAGACCAAATGTAGCTTATTTTCAAATTCTTTACTTTCCTATTCGCCTAAACTTCTCTGATGGATTATGCTAGATAAGTAAAAAAAAATCAATTATGTGACCTTAACTTCACAAGTCATGTATAAACACATGACAAGCTTAGAATATTCTTGTCTTCCATTTGCAGGGATGTCTGATGTACTTACAGAAGTATAACAAAGCCACTAAACAGGGAAGTTGAAAATAATATGATTTTATGGTATTTGCAATTTGTTTGTAAAGAACTTTATTTCGTATTATATCTCTGACATCAAGTAACCATTATCAGTCCTATGAGTTTGGTTTTCTGCAGACAAAAGTTTTTAGACAGCTCTTTGGACCTCATCCAGCTTGACTATAATAAGGCGTTTATTTTATTTTTTTCTCTTGTTTTGCTTGTTGGGTGCCCACAACATACAGGTGCACATTAAGTTCTAAAGTTTTTCCCTTGTTCTTGAAATAGAAGAAAGTGAGGAGGAAGTACTTAGTGAACTGGAGAAGGCTCAAAAGCAGGTGGGGAAGCTGAGCCATGACACGAAGATTATGACTGCCAGTGGGACCAAGCTCAACAAAATGATCTCCCCTGTGTTCCTGAGTTGGATGCCAAAAGTAGTGATGGCAGGAGAGCCTGACTAACCAAGCCAAGGAACTCTAGCAGGTAGCTGACCTGACAATATGAAGAAAAGGCTGACCTGCTCCTGAACAGAATGCCAGAGGGTGTTAAATACACCAAAAGTGGATAAACTGAGAAAATACTTAGAAATAATTCTTTGTAAACAAGTGGGTTTCCATGATAATTTTTATGACTGCCATTTCCTTTTTTCCTTTTAATTTTCATTTATTATTGGTGACAAGCTTTGAAAAAAAAGTTATTCTTATCTTCATTTTTGTTCTTTCCAGTCTATTTTCTCTGTGTCTCCATAAACACAGTTTGCATTTTTGAAGATAATAAGCTGGTGAGCAGTTATGTAAGAAAATAATCATGGATAGTTGAAAATATGAATGCACATAAATACTCATGAAAACTTGAAATATGAATGCACAAAAATGCTCATGACAACTTTAAAAGTTGGAAAAGTCCCAAATTTGAACAAATTGTGTTACAGTTGAAGTGGACAAAACTCTGCACCTATATTAAACAAAAAAATAAAGTGATACACACTGATATGAGAATACACATTAAAATATGATAAGTATTTTAATTTAGCATAGTATGTATTTCTAAAAAATACAAACAAAAAATGCTAATAATATATCCCTAAGTGTTAAAGTTATAAATGATCACAAAAGTGCTCACAAATTCTTTCAACATAGCTCCTTCTATCAAACAGTGGATTCTATTTCACTATTATGGGAATCTGAATTTACCATGTAAATTGCTTTGCCAATGGGTCATTGGCATAAGGAACACAATTAGAGAGCTTAGAAAGATTTCTCAGATAGGAACTTGACTTATTACTTCTCCTGGGACCCTGGTGGACAAATAACCATGACCTAGCCACCCTGAACTACTTCCAGAAACAGAGCCACCTAATTCAGTGGCTGTAGAAGAATCTCTCAGGTGAGGCCAGCCTGTGTTTCTGGCTCACACAAGAGTAAGTTAAAAGCAGCATTATAATTTCAAGCTTATTATGAACCAGAAGCTGCTGTATTCTTGTGTATTTGTGTGTGTGCCTATTTCTATGTGTGCATGTACATCTGCTTCTGAGAAGATATAGACCAGATATAAGTAGTGATTTTTTTCATCCTGAGAGTTGGGATTAAGGGTAAATTTTATTTTTGTGTATTTTTCCATACTTTCATTTTTGTTGCTCCTCTCTTATAATCATGGCTTATCTATTAGATTAAAAAGCATACAACTTAAAAAGAAAAAGGAAATTAAAACAATTGCTTTAGAAAAAGGAAGTGCTCACCAAGAAATGGTTAAAAAAGATGTGGCATTTTTATATAATGGACTACTACATGACTATAAAGAATGATAATCTTGAGGCTTTCATATGTAAATGAATACAACTGGAGATGATATTCATAAGTGAAACAGACTTGCATGTGTAAACATCATATTGTCTCCCCAGTGCAAGATAATGAAAGAGTAAATAAGATCCAAAAGTTGCAGTAGGCATTTTGTAAGGGGAATACACTGTTCAAAAGAAAAGAACACCTGGGATGGGGGAGAAGAGAGAAGAAGAAAGGGAAAAGAAAAAAAATATATATATATGGCTAAGATAATTATACTACTAATTTCTATTAGTTCATTGAAAAGAGCAGTTTGTGTTTATATTGTTTGATCAGTTTTTCATTCCTATATCTTGTAATCTGAACAACTACTTTGAAGATACCAATGTGCAGTATATTAACCATTGTTAATCTCTTATTATCTTGTTTTGAAATTCTTTACCATTTTTTATTGTGTTTTTCTCTTTAAAATAAGAAAATAGAAAAAGGAAGTGCTAATTTTTGGCATAATTGTCATTATCTATATTTCCAAAGTGATTTTTGATAGCCTTGTTATCCATCCAGACTATATGCCACCTGAAGTTATTGTCAAAAGCAGAGTACAGAGTAATGTTACCTGAGTTCTTATGTCTATGTCACTTTATCTCCTCTACTTCAATGAAAAAATTGGTTAAGATGCCAATCACAAATGATATTTTGTGCCAATGTTCCTAATCATTATGCTTTTTTACATCAATTATTTACATAGAACCTAAGTAAAAATGAGAAAATGTAAAAATTAAAAATATGAAGCCCAATAGATGATACCAAAATGATAACACAGGTGACTAGACCAAGTGTCTGGTTGAGTAGTAAAGGAAATTTTGGGGAGCAGAATGGGCACATACCAGATAAGAGCTGGGTAGACTTTTTTTGCACTGTTATTACACAGATGGAATATTTTAAGGATGAGGAGGAATAAAGAAACCACAATAGAAACTCCAAGCAGATTACCAGTGAACCACAAATATCTTCTGAGAGAATGAGTTAGCTTTTATACTTTGTATAATCACACTGTGTTTTTAAAATTCCCAGATTTACCATCTCTCTCTCTCTCTCTCTCTCTCTCTCTCTCTCTTTTGGCAATTTTCCTTTTATCTTGCATGACCAACTTAATGCCAAATTGTTGGTTTACAGGCTTAATAATCAGCTCATTGAAGGACTATTCCATTTGCGGGGTAATTTTGAACATATTTCTTCATTTTTTTCTGGATTCTATCTTTGTAGCATTCATGAGGATAAATTTTCAATATATATCAAATATTTAGACTGTATTTTCAGAGTTTAGGAATGTACCCTTAACCAGATAGAGGAGGCTGAGTCATTTGAGAAAGTATTGAGTCTGACAGAAAATATTCAATTAGGACTATGTGAATGAAAGAGCAGGAAGCAAATATAGGCAGCTGGATTGGTTTTGAAGTTTTGTACTTGGGTCCCAAAGTTTCTCTTTTCTTCTTCTTTTGCTTATTGGGACACTATTTAAGGGTCGAGGAGTAGGTTTATTGTGCCAACTAGTATGTGCTATTCTGTGGGATCATGAAAACTTCATCCCATATATCTGTTTTGTCACAGGGTTTGTTTTTCAAACAATCTGACATTTTCAGCAGCCAGCAGTCTGGAAAGTTTGCCTTCCAGATGTAATTTCTCTGAGCACCGATTTCCATGTGGTCAGTTTCTGCCCCCTTCTCAAACTGCATGCCAAATCCTTAGCCCTAGCTCACCACTCTGGCTGTCTCTGAAATCCATTGACCTATCATGGTTTTTCTTTCAGCTTGACCAAATATACTTTTCTGTAAACTCACCAAACCAGAGTAATTGTTTCTGAAGATTCTGCTCACAGTGAAACATCTTTTATTGTCTTCTTGGTACCAAATTCTTTCATATTCACTAAATGTTTTGTTGTATTTTTGTTTTATATTGGAACACAAATATATACCAAGTTTCTTGCGACTTTTTATTTGTTTTTTATTGACATAATAATTGTTCATTTTTATAGGGTGGATTTTGAGGTTTTAGTGCATTAATACACTGTATAGGGATAAATTCAAAATTATCTTTCATCTCAAATATTTATCATTTCTTTGTTAAAAGAATATTCACAGAAGAAGTACATTAACATATTCTGGGAAATAACCCCCACAGTATAGATATAAGAGTCAGCTACTTGTTTGGTCATTATTATTGTTTTCTGATGATTTTCAAAGGTATTCTATTTCTTTTATTGCACACTAACTGGAGAAATTTTACTTAGAATGAGCCAAAAGATAAAGTAAAATTTACTTGGATGCAAAAATGGAGAAAAATGCTAGCAGCAGAAAACGTAGAGGAACAAGAGTACATTATTATTTATTTGGAAGTGGAGGGTAAAAGTGAGTCTTGCTTTTGAGTATGAGGAATGTCATCAAGGTGAAGAAAATGTAAAACTAGACTTCAGACTGCAGAGCAGACTGAGTTAGTAAAAAGTCATTGAATGGAACATTTTGAATGGGTAAATGTTTAATGTGTACATTATACTTTTATACAATTGTTCAATAAATAAGGAGTTGTAGAAGATTAATTTGCTGATAAATTAGATTGGCTTATCTAAAAAAACTTCAAGACTTTAATAAACATTCAATAACATTAACCAAGATTTGTACCACTAATGTTCATAGAAGTCAAATCATTTCCAAATTTTTTTTGTTTTGTAGCAAGTATACTTCGACACACACACATGCACGCACACACACACACACACACACACACACACACAATGACTTTTATCTGTTTCAGTCACGTGCCCCTGGACTTCCACAGAATCCATTAAGACATGTCTCCTTTAAGTCATTCAATTTGCTTTCTGCTGCCATTTTTATTTCTTTCATATTATACAATTTAGATCTATAATTCTATTGCTGGAGTGAAAATCTTTAAATTTCTTCCTATTACAGGTAATTTTATTTCTATGAGAATTACGTACTATTTTTGTCAAACTCTTTTTCTATTTTTTCAGTGTATTTCCAAAAGAAGAGTGGTCACTGATTTTTTTTTTCATACTCAAGCACAAGCCCTCAAAGTTTCCCTGCACCAATTTCTATCAATATATATATATTTTTCTTTAGTCTCAAAGTCTCAGAAATATTTGTTACTTCATCCCTGTTGGAGAATATGAAAAATTCCACAAACTGATAAGCTTGCTTCAGAAAGACTCCATGCCTTTCTCTTCATTCCCTCTTTCCCTACAGCCTTTCTCCTCATGGTCTTTAAACCTCTTATATAAGGATTATATTGAGAAACAAAGCA
Source organism: Cuniculus paca (assembly GCA_004365215.1). Lineage (NCBI taxonomy): Eukaryota > Metazoa > Chordata > Mammalia > Rodentia > Cuniculidae > Cuniculus > Cuniculus paca. The sequence goes on along the minus strand of RJWT010053458.1, from coordinate 3,411 downwards.
AAAAGTGAACATATCTCCTTGCTTTATCACTTTGTTCCACTATATTCTGATTCCTTTGTCAATCAGTACTCATAAATGACAGATTTTTGTCATTTTTCTTCTCCCAGAAATCCTATTTAATACTGTACTTAATTTACATTTTTAAAAAATTCAGAAAAAAATAAAAAATCTGAAAGCCCTTGACAAACATGTATATTGTGGCAAATATACAATATCTAATCACTCTTTAGAAATTCATGACACAACAGTGACAGATCTGAGAAATCTTGTGTTCTGAAACCTTTCTAATTCAGCTTAAGACAGAATTTGTTAAGGTGTTTTTCAACATAGAACACTTTAGTAACACTTCTAGAATAATCCTATACAAAACTATTGAGCCAAAATCAGCTTGACAAATGCTATCTATAGATTCAACAGATGAGGAAAATGTTCTAATTTCACATTCTTCTGCAGTGAAAGGATTTGGGTGCATACCCCATTCATACTTTTCTCTAGCCTTAATAGGTTTAAATGTTTCACATTTATGCAACTTGGTTTCATCATTTGGGGGAAGTTTCAATTTCCTTCTTTTCGTCTGTCCTTGAACCTTGCTGGGTCTTTTGACTGGATGAAGTGGCTATTATCATCATAGAACACTATAGAGCTTCAGTAGACATTCAATAAGTATCTTTGCTTCAATTGCTTAAAGTCAATTCAGATTAACCATGCCACAATGTGACTAAGTAAGTATAGACAGTTTGATTGTTCACCAGAAATGCACTCACCTTTCTGGTTTGGCCATAAAAATTCGAATTTAAATGGTGTCTGCTCTGTGCCCATGGTACTTTATGAAAGCAGCACTCATTGTAGGTGTGCAGCCAAGATCCAGCATGGGCCAGATCTCCGATGGAATAAAATGGTGCCTCTCACTGAAAAGAAGTCATCATTACTACTTAATCTTTCTAGGAAAACAGTGTCACACAGAAACATTTGAATCTATAATTGACATCTTTAAAGATACTTGCCATCTGGACCTCACTCGGTTTAATTAGTCATTGCAGGGTGGCGGTGCTCTTGTAAAACTCTTGCACTCCATTAACCTTGACTTTTCACAAATTGACATTTCAAGCCCCTTCTTTGCTTTCCTATGGCACAGTGGACACGTTTCCATTTAATAGGAGTCCACCTTAGGGTTCATGAGCCAGACGCTTGTTATTTGGCAAAGCTATGGAGCCTAAGTCTATAAATGGTGGCAGCCAGGAAAGTTCGTGGGCAGCTAAAAATGGCAAAAGAACAGGAGTCCTAGGAGCCACCCCACCCTTCCTTTGGAGACTTCCAAATACCGTGGTAAGCATGGCTTGGGAAGGGTAACTGGGGGAAATAACACACGGATGTGAACCTGAGTACAACCTCAGCGTGGACTCATGCTTGAGAGCAGTTTTATTCAGCTGTGGACAGTTACTCAATATGTTTTAAAAAAACAATTTCTGAAGTTAAAAACTTGTAGACTGCTTCAAAATTTATTTCTTTAGCATTTAGGTAAATTATTATTAAACTTGGAAACCAAGAAATAAGGCTACTACATTTCAGGGTAGTTTGTGACATTCAGTAATGTTCTTTCCTATTTTTTCACATTTTTTCAGACTTATAATTATATTCTGAGAGTAGATGTCAAAAATAGGAGAGACCATAACTGGTCTATAGAATGTCTATTTCACATCATTTTGTTTTTTTTAGTTTGAAGTCATGAAGTAGAAATGGGCAAAGATCCAGTAAAAATGATGTAAAGGTATTTACAGTAGGATTAACAATCTTGTTTCTTTTAGTCCAAGAAGAACCAACATTTTATAGCCTTTCAAGATTCTCAGCTCTTATCTGAAATAGACAATTTAATTCTTCTGTTCAGCTTCTAATACTTTATTCATGATAATATTTCTGTGTTTTATTATATGTATCATTATGCCTAATTATTAAAATGAAATGTTATCCCTTTTCATAGGGCATTTATCATCTCTTTCATTTATTTAATAAACATATGTTATGACTCAGACTTCTGATAATATAAAAATTGTGATATTTCAGTTTTAATGTTTGACTTCATTCTTAGGATTCTGTGCAGAGAACAGAATCCAGAGAAAGTTGCCAGTTAGCAATAGTAATTAAGAAATGAAACATTCTAAAATATGCAAGTGATATGATTTGCAGTAGTTTTCCTGTGTGATTCAGTGCATCAGCATTTCAAGAAAAACAACTATTATACTAGAAATGAGTAGAGCTGTAGCAATAATGTATTGATCAACCAATTGATTGATTTGTTTTAACTGTAATAGCTAGTTGTATTCTAGAATTGATAAAAATATATGTCATGGGCCTTCTCAAACAGCCTTCTTGGGTTAAATCAGAAGGTTAAGTACTGCCTTGTACTAATATAATGTAGTTATATGAGATTCTGGTACTTCAGAGAAGGTCTCCAAATGGAAGGGCCCATGTGAGTATTAAATGGCTTGAAATACACATGTAATAAGGGTGAAATCAAACTCTAGGAAGACTGGTATGAGTTACTGACACCAAAATATCCATACAAGTTTTCACAGTATATGTAGAAATATTTTGATGATGGTGTGTTATGGAGGCCCTTTATTTTCTATTATTTTGCTGGTTACCAATTGTCAAAATAATACCAGGTAGAAAACAATATCAAAGTTGGGTAGAGCATGACATTAAGAATTTTAAAATCATGAGTGTAGGAATTGGCTGCTGTTTTAGGCTGAGCTCACCAGGCTCTTTCTTTGGTCTCAGAGGGGACCACTCAAGTATCTAGCAGACAGCAGTGAACTGAGGCTAAGATGGTAAATGATCCTGTGTTTCTCAACCTGTAGCAGGGTAGTCAGTCATGTTTTTTTTTTTTAAAGAGAATAGAACAAAACAAAACAGAGTCAAACATAATATAGCATTTCAGAACAGAACACTGCAAGCTATACAGGTTTTCAAAACATAAAAAACAGGAGATTAGCAATGGTTACCCTAGTGTCTCTTGCTTTCTTCAAAATGGTTGTTCATACATTTACAGACAATAAACTCAAACAAAACAAAGTAATATAAAACCAGATAAAACAAAAGAGCATTACAAGCCTTCAAGTCGGACAACAAGAAACCAACAATGGCTACCATAATGTCCCGTTTTTCAAAAGAGCTGTTCCTATTTTCTCACATAATGCAATCAAACAGTAGGAAAGGGTCAATCATGTTTTTATGAGGAAGAGAATGGAAGAGAGTGAAAATGCACATGATCTCTGGTGGCTGGCACTTGAAACAGGTATCTATCTAGTGGCATGTGCATAGCACTCCACTGACTGACACATGCATCACATGCTAAAGAATGAGGAAGCAGATTCCATAAACCATACCTATCTAGAGAAAAAAATTACCAAA
>RJWT010053457.1:0-10417 GCA_004365215.1 Cuniculus paca | reverse complement strand
ATCATTCCTGTTTCCACAGCAGAGTCTCAGGCAGGGAAGCGTAGGAGAGAGAGGCAGGGGTCCTTCTGACTTAGTTCCTCTACTGGTGTCTGCAAAAATGAGGATTCTTATGGTAAGGGTTAAAAAAACTGACTCTAAGTGTAGCCAAAGGGCTAGTGTATTGGTGCTGCTGTATCGACCTTGAGGACAAATGCAAAAAAGAGTTTAACCCACTGAGGACCTTCCATTTCTATCCCAGCCACTTGTCCTATGGGTGACTCGTTTTCTCAAACTGGGTTTTTCCCTCAGGCTGGAACATTCCCTGTCCAGTGTTCCACAGCCCCATGCTTGCCTTCTCAGTACAGAGGTATCTCTCTCTCTCTCTCTCTCTCTCTGTCTGTCTCTCTCTCTCTCTCTTCCCCTCCCTCTCTCTCTCACAATAATGCCAGGTGCACAAGTCTACTAGGTTTGGGTTACATACCATGTCCTGTAGCCTGAGGAGTAGAGCACATTGGTGGGATCCTAAGGTTGGAAAGGAGGAAAAAAATACTTGTGTATGTCTGCTCTTTGAAGATAAAGAGTTCTGAATCTGAATAGAAATCATAAGCTGTTTGGTGGAAACTAAGACTAGTTTTATTCACATTTTAACATCTCTTAAGTCATGTTCAAGGTCCTGTCATAGTTTAATTGGTTGCATTTCTCCTTTTCTAACAGTACATAAAATAGTGGTTCTTATGATCAGTAGTATCTTAGATTAAGTGAAATGTGCTATATCTGAAAGCATGTGAGAGTCAAAAGGAGAGAAAATAATAGCAGTGAGAGAAATAATAGTAGCATAACAAAAAAATGCCCCTCCCCCAGCTAGTATATTTCAGTGGCCTAGCTGATAGTTCCTGTTCCAGTTCTGGTTGCCTCTGTCTCCTAGAAACAGCTGGTCACTATGACACATATGGTAAGAACCAATCCCCAACTGACAAGCCATTCTGCCTCTGTACTTCCTGCTTGCTTATCCCATATAAGCTCTAGACCTCCAGAGATTAGAGCTTGACATTTTGAGGAACAATTGATTGCTAGTCACCAAATCCTGGGTGCCGTTTCAGTGTTTCTGCTTGCCGTTGCAGTAGATCACACTAGTTGAAATTATGACCACTTGGATCGAAGAAAAGAATGCCAGAGATCAAAACCTCACTACCAAAAGGGGAGATGAAGCTTTGACAGAGCCAAATGGCCGTTTTGTTTTTGTAGACAGAGAACCTGAGCTTCTGTCACTGACTCCGACAAGTTGCCTGAGGAAAACTGTTCAACTCTCAGAACCTTTGTTCTCTGGCTTAAAAACTGACAGTTCAGTATCTTGCCTACTGCTCTGGAATGCTCTAAGATGTAAAAGGTTGACAACTCATCGAGTAGGTCCTTTAGCTGCACTTCTAGTATTCAGAACACTTCCTGGGGCAGCAGAGATACTTTTTGAATGCTCATGAGTACCCAAGGAACCCCTGTCAGAGGCAAATTATTCCATACACCCAGGCTCTGTAATGTTCATGAATGACATTAGTAACACTTTATTTCCCTGCATAACTTTTAATTGCTCAGAAAATAGTGAAGGGACACTGTGGAAGCTACAACTCAAATGACTTTGCAGGGCCTCCTGCTGTGCCCTCCAATTCAGTTTTCAAGATTTATCTCCAGTAGAATTAACTAGAAGAAGGAGGAGAAGGAGGAGGAAATGCTAAATAGCTGTATCATGTTATGACAAATTAAGTTCAGTTTCTATAATGGCAAAATACACTGGGTGCATATTAACCAGACAGTTTAGTGTGGAGAATTTTCTGAGGTTGCTTTTGGTTTTATCTCTAAAAATGTTTCCAGATCCAGCATCCCTGCAGCATATTTTTTTTTCTTTTGGACAAATTCAATTTTGTCTGAGACAGTCATCTGAACATATTCTCCAACTTGGTAATGCAAAATTTCTGCTTGTTCCAATGTGCCAGGGATGAACTAATTATGGGAATAAGAGTGGGAGATAACTTGAGGGTTCTTCCCAGTGACCTATGGGCACTGGGTTAGTAGTATTTTGTTGCAATAGGATTGTAAGATCCCATAAACTAACTGAGTAATTAGTCTGGAATTGCTACCTCCTAGCATCCTGCCAGACCAGAGCCATAAATTCCAAGTAAGCAGGTATCACCACACTGACTTTCCATTTCACAGTGGGCAGCAGTGCAGGAGACATATCTATATTGCAGACATGAGCCTATAAAGAATAAGGGGATACATCATCCTTTATTCAGGAGAATTTAGGATTAACTAGATTGTAATGGCTCTACCCTTGCTGGAGACTAGCATCGAAGTGCTCTATTTAACTCTGTGATTGACATGCAATGAATACCAACATGTCAGTAATGTGGTGTCATTGGGCAAATAACACCAGACTCATCTGAAGAATAAGAGATTCTGTCCTCTACATAAGGCTCTTCCTGCTGCATGTCCAATTTCCCATATGGTGGTATCGTTGGCGTAAGAGTCTGCTTGGACAATTATTGGTTCACTCCATCAATCACTCAACAAGTGTTTCTTGACTGTGCCTAACATGTGTTCCTCAGCACCTGTTCTAATCCTGAGAATACAGCAACAAATAAATTTAGATACATTTTAATAAAATTAAATGAAACAAAAAATATCCCTCAGGGAGCTTTTCTCAGGCTCTGTGATAGAGCTGCACCTGGTGGAGCCCTCGGTGTGCAGAGAAGGTACAAATTCAAAGCATGTCGCATCAGGGCTGCAGCCCCATACTCACCAGTGAGTTAACTGTTACAAACAGAGGAAAGGCCCACTAGTTCAGCAGATGAAGAGGCCCTAAGCTGGTGAGACCTGAGTCTAGAATCTCTGCAATCGCTACACACCTTCTCCTGAATAAGCCCAGCATACTTATGCCAAGGCAAGCCTGGGATGTTCCACCAAATTTTTTCCCTTCCTTTATCATGTTGGACTATGAAGGTGCAGATTTCCCCTGCTCTGTGATACTCAGGGCCCTCCTTTCATGGACAGACAACATAGTATAGGGACGCAGACAGGATTTGGAAATAGACAGAGATAACTCTGAAAGACACTGTACCCTAAACTTTGGTTTCAGCATCTTTCTAGTGGGGACATGAGCCCATGTGTATAGCACCCACATAGTATGAGCAATACAGAAAACAAATCTTTTTTTTCTGCCCTCTCACTTCTCCCCTCATCAAGAGCCATACTGGACAGTTCTGTGACAAACTGATCAAGCAGGAAATTGAAGGTCAATGAGCAAGGTCGTGCTGGCTAGAAGTTCTTACCAGGTGTCTGTGGTTGGCTCTGGCCTCTTTCCAAACAGTTGAGCCTAGGAGTTCACATTACTTTCCAACTCTCCTGCCCTGAAAGTCAGGTGCAAAGCGTTCATGGTGATCAGAAACTGAAGTGTGCTTTCTTCCAGGAATGGTTACATTTTAACTTGGAAAAGTCTCTTACCATAAACAAATGACTCTTAATTGCACACATTCAATTGGCCTTGATTGGCAGACAGTTTGCAGGTATTGAGCATCTGGTCTCCCACCTTTGTACCCGCTCCTTTATTGGTCTGGCTAGGCCTAGCGGGTGAACCTCTGCACTGCCTGCTCTGAATTTGCCTTTCTCCTCTCTGAAATAAAAATGTGTGATTTAGGCTGCCATATCTGAACCGCCTTCACCCCATATTCATCTGGGGAGAAATGAAATCTCATTCTGCAAATGAGACCCCAGCATGCCTCTCAGCTTCTCCTGTTCTTCGGGTGTGGGACTAGCCCAGGTTCTGTCCCAAGTTTAGTGATCTCTGCACAAAAGTCCAATGTAGTACAAGATTCTCCTTCGTGACAGAGTGATAGTAACAACCTATGCCCAGAAGCAGCAGTGCCAAAGGTGCAATTGGAGGTGCCTAATGCCTACATCCACAGGATTAGCAATCCAAATGATGCCACCTGGGAGTCAGTGGTGGCAGCAGAGATCTTGCTGGCTTATTCTCAGTACATTTGACTGGTGTTCTGGCTACATAATCCCTTTGCCTGTTGCTGCCAAATGAGAATGCTAACTGAAAACTATTTGTCCACACAGAATTTCTAAATCTGCATCCTAGTCTTGACTTCTCATCTATTCTGAACTTAATCTTTCTAGCCAAGAATCTCACTTACACCTGCCACCTCCAAATTCACAAAGTTAATTTCGTTGCTGAATGTCAATTCCTCAATTTCATGCAATCATCAACGGTACATGGATGTTCTGCTTTTTCAGTAGTAATCAGTGCCTTAGGAATCTAACCTTTGACTCCTTTTGTTTTCCTACTTTGTCCCCATTCTGTCCTCATTAAGCTCAGTTGAGCAACAAATATTTATGGTATGAGCTCTCCAGACACCACCTTTCACTCAGGGGGCCTGGTTCCAGTGGGGAACATTTCTTCTTCTAACAGTTTCCCCAGCCATTCTGTTCCTGAGCTATTTGCAACAAACTCCTTACCCTGCACTGTTTGCTTCACCAGACTTTTTGGTATGTCTCCCTCAGATGTATTTTGAATCATATCATGGCTCGTCAGGTACCTTTGGTAGCTCATTATAGTGTTGCAAACCCAATTAGGGCCTCAAAGGCAAGTGCCTCTCACCCTCTCTTGGGTCTTAGTGTTATGTTCTTCCTTAGCTCTGGCTTCCTGCACCCTCAGCTCCAACCTCAGGTACCCCTGAAACCAAATTGAAGGTTTCCCTATCGGAAATGCTTCTACCACCCACTAGTCTGATAGCAGAATACTCCTGTGAGATCTTCCCACACCAGTGTCATCAGGTTTTGCATTCTAGAAATCCATCATTCTCTGAGCACACAGATATTTTACTCTGCTATTTATTTTGTTGTTTGCCTGACATTGTTGGACATTTTTTGTTTATATTTTTGAGAAGTCTTTTTTCCCATATAATCCTCTAGATTATAAATATCTTAAAGACATGAGCTGTATCTCTTATTTCTAATTCTCCTTTGATGTAGTTGGAATAATAGGAATAATGGAATTAATATTTTATTTTTGCTTTTCTGTTTACAAAGTGCTGTCACACAGAGATTATGAATGCCTCACAGCAACATTTTGAAGTGGAAATTGAAGAGGCACAGAAGTTAAGAGTTTAGGCTCTGGATCAGGCAAACCTAATTAAATCCATACTGTGCAATGGATCATGGGCCTGTGTCTCAGTTTATTACTCCATGAATAGGGAATAACAACAGTTCTGACTCCATTGGGCTGTCATAAGAATTAAATTGAATCCAAGCCCAGTGCCTGGTACAAAAAAATGAGTCTAATTGGTGTTTTGGTTATTGTGGTAGTCATCATCTTAGTTTTACAAATGGGGAAAGTAAGGCTTGGGGGGGGTGAAGTAACTATACAAGCACTTGAGTCTATCAAGAGGTAGTATGCAGAATAGGATCTCGGATGCCAAAAACATACGGAACATGGAACAGGGCACTAAGCACTAGGCCCCCAACGATCAAAGCATTCTAGTTACTCCCTGGGAGAACCATGTGTGCATTGCCAAAGCTTGCGCTGGACCACAAAGACCAGTGAACCCTGTGTCTGAAAGAGAAGCCATCTAAAGGCACCTGTGTGAAATGCCCTGGCGAGGCCTTTATAAAGTCAAAGCACCACTCCCCAGAGGTCAGAATGCTCAGTGGGTGATGCCTCATACCAGCCTCAAGCCTCATGGACAGACCAGGAGGGAAGCCACAAAGGCACGGGTAGAAAGGTCCTCCTTTTAGGTATGTAAGTAGCGAAGCATCTTTATCCCACTTTTCCTTATTGATGAGAAGCAGGGTCAAGTCCTCAGTCATGCTCTCAGTCAATCAGTGTCACTTCTCTGTTGTCACGACATGGAGTACAGAATGAAAACCCTACTAACAAAGAAAAGGTTACAAGTTGGAGTAGGGGTGGGGTGGGGTGACAACGAAATTCTCACTGAGAAGCCAAGAAGTAGGGCTGTGAAGAAAGGACAGGGCTTGCTACGAGATGAGCTCTGTGACCTGGAACCATCCCCACTCAGGCCTCAGCAGCTCAGGCTTCTTTTCTGCACAAATGGGGATGACAATTCTCTACCAAAGGGCCATTTGGGGGATCAAATGAGATAATGCACATAAAGTGCTCAGCATTATAGCCGGCCTATAGTAGCATTCAACATGGATTTTTAAAATTTCAGACCCTTCTCAAGACCAGTCCTGGCTCAGTCTGCCCTGTGATTCTATAGAACTCAACAAACCTGGTTAGGGGCTGCACCCAGTAGGAGGCAAAGTGTGACTGCTAGGCTGCTGACCACTCCAGTGAGTTTGGGACCCTCTAGTCTGAGCACCTTACCAGCTTCTGAGCATGCAAACCCTGAAAAATATACCTTATCACATTATTAGTGTCCTGTCATGCTTGACATACAGTTTTCCTATTATAAGATACACAAATCTTTTGTTCAGCTCAATAAATCTTTTCATCTTTCTCGTCCTTACCCCAGAAGTTCTCCCCACTGCCCACTGTAGACAGTACCTTGCTACCCCCAGAGCTAACTACATATGCCTCTGGCTTCTGTCCCCTTAGATGTAGCTTATGTTATTCTCCGTGAACTTGCTATTTATTCACTCAGTTGCTCACTTATTTATTTGTTCATTGCAGTGCTGGGGAATAAACCCTAAAGTCCTATGCATGGTATGCAAGCTACAATGCCTGCCCTAAAAGAGAAAAAAAATTTTTTTTCAAGTTTTTAAACCACCTGCCACCATCACCAAGAAAAATTTCATTTCAGCCTAATCTTCTGAGTTTGGAGAAAGAAAAGGGGAGGATGACACACATCAAAATGGTGAGCAATGTGGGGGTGAAGTGGGCCAGGCCTTGCATGGAAGAACTTGCAACAGGAGGAAGAATCTTATAGCAAGCAGGGACACAAGTCAATGACAGAGGAGCTGTTTATACTCTCAGGAATCCTGAGTAGCCAGGAACTGTACTCAGTAACTACAAGGAGAGGCTCAAAGACCATCTAAATCGACTTTGGAGGGAATGGGTGCAAGGGAGTTCTCTGGGTAGAAAGTCAGTATCACCTACTGTCTTGGTTGAACACCTGCTCTCATCACTCTTGATCATGAGATGCAAGAATGTGGTCTCTGGGATGATTCCAGATGATATTGCTAATTCCTTTTGTGATAGTTTGGAGCTGGGATGTCCCCCAGTGACCTATCTCTTAATGGCTTGGTTCCTAACATGGCACTGTCAGGAGTGGTAGAAACTTCGAGAGGAGAGACTCGTGGGGAGAGGGTCATATGGCATTGTGGGGCCTGCCCTTGAAGGGAATTGTGGAACCACAATCTCTTCTTCATTCTTTCTTTTGCATTCCAAGCATAAGGTGAATGACTTCACCATGTGCTCTGGTCATGGCATACGACCTTGCCACAGTGACAAGGCCAACCCATCAGGATCAAAACCTTTGAAACTGGGTCAAAATAATCTTTCCTCTTTTCAGATTGATTATCTTAGACATTTGCTACAGTAATGGAAAGCTGATGTGCCTTTCATGCTCTCAGAGCTCTGGTGCAATTCTTGAGCTTCCAGATAAACTTTTCCCTCTGTTGACCTTTTGGATTATCTGTGTGAGTACAGGGGAGACGAGTAATAGGCAACTTCTCAGCCTACACAACATGGGAAGAATGTTGCCAGACTACGCTAACTAAACTGGGTGGGACAATGGCAGTTAGGGTCACTCTGGCCAGCTCAGGGGGTCGTTGATAGAGTCCATCCAGAAATAGAGCAACCTTCATTCAGTTTTCTTCTAAAGGTTGGCCTCCTCTGATGTAAGGGCAGATCATGGGGTATAATCTATGACACTGACCTGGGCCAAATTTTAGGGCTTCTGATACCTGGGGACAGATGCAAGATTTTGGTTTCTCATCTGGTGGATGAGTGTAATTAGGTTCAGTTTATAAAATGCAACTTTCCTTAATATATATGTGGTTCTAAAATTTCCCCCAAAAGTCTTATGTGTTCAGAGATGTGACTTTCAGAAGGTGATTGGATCACGAGAACACTAACTCATCAATGGATCTTAATTATGTTTTCTAACAATGTGAAAATATTTTACTTTCATCAGAAAGAATTAATATGGTTTAACAAGAAGAAGGGTTCAGTAAATGTTTGTTGAACTTATCAAGACAAATGCAATTCTGATTCTTAGGCAGAATTGTTCAAATCTTAGTTTAAAGGCTGTCAGAACTGAAAAATTCCCTTTGCCAAGGCCCACAAAGATGAAAGAAGAATGCAGCACTTACTGAAATCAGTAAATCATGATCGCTTATTTTTCAGTCTTGTTTACATATTATGCAAATTTTGTTGAAATTTGGCTAGGAAATTTTTAACTTCCTTGATGGCTATCAGTTGTTCTTACAGAGTAATCTTGCACTGTTCTTAGACTGTTTGTACTCTTAACAAATGGACTCAAAGCCCACTGAATTCCTTGCTTGGAAAACCTTTAAGCAGGTTAGAAAATTATGTTGCCAACTTCTTTAAAGAGTGCTGGCATGCGGCACATTTATACAGTTTGTACCAACAGATGAAAAATCCAAACCATTTCTAAAATGCTTTTTTATGTACCTGCTTTTCAGCAATACTTTTTTTTTTTTTTTTTTTGCAGCACTGGGGATTAAACTCATGACCTCGCACTTGCCAGGCAGGCGCTTAGGCCACTTAGCTAGATCCCCAGCCCTTGTCTTTTTGAGACAGGGTCTCACTATGCCGTTCAGGCTGGCTTTGAGCTCACTTTGTAGCCCAGGTTGGTCTCGAACTCACAATGATCCTCCTGTCTCAGCCTCCTGAGTGCTGGGATTACAGGCGTGAGCCACCACGCCCAGCTAAGACTTTTTTACATGCTAAAATGCCACCTTTTCCTTGAGGGGACAAATGAAGTGTGTTTATTTGTTCAAAAATATCTGCTCCGTAACATTTCTCATCATAGTGCAGGCCTGAATATAAAAAAGCATTTCTTTCTTGTAAAAGAAAAGTATGGAATTCTCTTTTAAGTTTGACAATTCTGCTCACAACTTTTCTGTAAGGCAACCAGTGAAACTCTAGGTAGTTCAAAATATTTCAGTGGTCGCTCCTCATCGCAAAAGAAAAAAAATTCATGATTCTTCCATGTGAAATAATACAGCTCTTAAATTCACATAACCAGGCCTTCATGATATCTGAGATGATGGAAGAGAAAGATTCCGTTGCCAACCGTCTGCCTCAGGGGACAGTCACCTGCCTGCAGAATGTCCTTCTGCTCTATGTGACAAGGGACTGTTTGATATTCGGATTAGGGGCAACAGTGACGAGCTACATAATATATTTTTGTTTTATTTTTGGATGAAAAATAAATATCGAGAAGCTTGAAATATCCCAATAGCTCACACTCCACTTTAGTGCTGGCTGCAATTGAGCGGGTAGTGACACTTTGACCTGCATATATATGCATATAGAAATATATATATGTATATATACAAAGTCTACCAAAAAGTGTATTCACACTCCGGCAGTTCTCCTTACTAATAAATGTCAGGAAGCTAATGACCACCATTTTGAGCACATCTTATGATTGTAGAGAACAAAGGTAACTTGTATTAACCCCATGATGTCTCAATAAATTTAGTATTAAAATATTTGTTCAAGTTATTCTTTTCCTGATGTACATGCCATTTGGTAGATTCTATAGATGTGTATGTATATGGATATATATGTGTATAAATATATTCTTGCTGTGCATGGGTTTCCTTTTCTTCAAACACAGGCAAAGGGCAGTATTGACTCAATAGATTTGTCATGAGGATTACAGGAGTCACTGTGTGAACTCTCTTAGCATGGTGTCTAGCATGGTACGTGCTGGCTATAATGATTCTTACACTTCAGATTCCACTAGACAAGTAGTGTTCTATAACCAAATTTTTCCATAAAGATCTACCTACATCACTCTATTTCCATCTTCTATTTCGGTCTAAATTGGAACATGGTAAATACATTTCATCTCACACATTGGATCCAACCCACTGATAGTAGCCATTTAGAACACCAGGTCACAATGGATTGTGCTGTTGAATCTGTTGAATTGGGGAAAAGTGCTGTGGCTGATTATCAGTGTCTGCCATGAGCACAGCATAAGTGGTAGCAAGATTTCCAGACACGACCGATCCTCGTCTGATTTCCCATTTCTTCTTCAGGTCCAGGAAAGTGCCTTGATCACCTTTACATTGCCTGTCCCTAGCATAGTTTCTATGATGTATCAAGTAGTCAAACAATGTCTGTTAAATAAGGTAGATGCAAACAAATGAATCTATCTTGTCTGTCATTATAATTATTTCATTCAACTTGAAGGCAATTATTGTTTTCTAGAAAAATTTCATGAGA
>RJWT010053456.1:0-10403 GCA_004365215.1 Cuniculus paca | reverse complement strand
CTGGGGCCAAGACGCCTCTTTTACCATCCTCCCTCCAGATGTTCCAGGAAGGGGCAAACACCTGGCAAGCAAACTGCAGTCCGCTTCCAATGCAAAGCTACTTGCTCCCCCATCAGGGAACTATCATGCAAGGGCCCTCCGCTTCCCACTCCAGGCACAGCTGGCAAGTAGGTGATTAGAAGCACATGCCCGCAGTTCCTAACATGCTTCCCAGCTAAATCCACACTTATTGTCCCTCCTCTCTCTAATCCACTGTCCCACCCCAGTCACCTCCCCATCCTAGCTTTACGGAGCTTTACTGCCAAACAGATGTTGCACCTGACCCAAGACTTCCCAGGCTCGTAGCCAAAAAATTTTTGAGAAAGAGGCTGCAATGTGAAACACTCTTCCCAAGCCCAAGATTGCTCCATACATTTCACTCCGCAGGCCCCTTCCTCCCTCCTTGCCTGTCAGGCCCAGGCGTGCTTATTTCTACCTCCCGACCTTTTCTCACCGACAAACACCATCACACCTCTCCAGCCTCCCTGAGGGATGCCTTGGGGCAAAGCTTGTTATTCCCACCCAGCAGGCATTACAATAACCAGCTACAGGTACTTCCCTTTGGGTTGAGATTCTCTGGCAAGTTTAACATGAAGGAATGTGCTGAAAAGGACCCTCTAGGAGTTTAATGACACTCATTTCCAGTAAACTTGGTTTAGTGGAAGGCCTCGATCAGGAAAAAGAATCTCCAGGGAAGGAGGGAGATTAGAGGCTGCAGCTAGGTGTTAACTGTTAGGAATTGGGCCATTAAAAGTCACTAAGAAAGTAAATTCTGGAACCAGAATGTTCGAGCCACCTCCTATGGTGGTGCTACAAGGCCCTTCTGGTCTGCTTCCTACAACCTTCATATCCTAAGGCAAAGGCCTGTTCTATTAACTGGGGAAAGATTTAGGGGCTTCTGTCATGGCCAGCGTTTCCCCTGGGGCCTTCTCTTTGTTCCAACCTTGGATCATTGTTTTGTATCCTGTACCCAGGTTACAGATCATCCCACCTCATACTCAAACATCTAAAAGAATGGAAATGTGGTAAAATGATTTGGAAAGTAACTGAAAGTATGCTTCATTCTCCACATAGCCTTCCTCTGCATGCACTCAAAGCATTCTCTCAGAAAAGGGAAGACTCATGCTGTCACCTGCTCTCACAGATAGCAGTGGCCTCACACTGCCCTCTTACATCCAGTCCCATCCAGCTCCCTTAACCTGCATGTTAGTTTGTCTTCTGAATGTAGAAATGCTAAAAAAAAAACACAGGTTTTGGAGTTAAACAAGGTCCCAGTCTCAGAGCCACCACTTATGAGAAGTTATTGAACCCTTGCAGGGTTACCATAAAGACTAAGTAAAGACATTTGTTGTAATGCTGGGTACACAACAAGATGCTAAGACTTCTTTTTCCTTCCCCTTCCCCATAACTGTTAAGACAGTTACTGACCATAAAGCCAAGAAGCAAAGGAAGCACAAATCCATCCCACCCTTTTCTGGGGACAAGTAAGCAGGTCGCCTCTGAAGAACTGGCTTCATCTATCAGGCAGACACCCAAGTTTCCAATGGCTCAGCAAACCTCAGGAGGAGCCCTGCCATTCTGTCACCTTGGGGACACAGCTCTGTTGCATGAGGCATACACAGCCCACTCACAAGTGAGGACTGGTGGTCCCTGGATAACTGCTGGTGAAGGCAGCTGTACTTTACAGTAACCCAGCATGGACAATCTTATGAATGACACTCGCAAGCTGCCAGCCTGGGGACTCATTACAGTCAAGGTACAACATGGCGGCCTGCCAAGCCCCCGGCTTTCACACTCGCTATGCCAGAACATCCACACACAATTTAATTGCATTATAATTTCAAAAGTGCTTTTCAAACTGGAAAAAGGCATTCACTGATTAACCAGCGAAGAGCAAAATTGTTTATGAAATTGAATACAAAAAGCTACAGAAATGTAATTGGGTCGTTCTAGCACCTAATTTTCAAGCCATTTTCCCCACTTATTTAATCACGAGATACAAAAGGAGCGACTGAATTGACTTCATACTAATTAGATTACTCCCTGCGATACTCTGGGCTTATATTCCAACTGGTTGATAGCAATGTTTTAAACGGAAACGAAAATGCCGCAGCAGCTTGTCTGCGGGACAGAATGGATTGTTTGGAATAGACCCTTCCATCCGTTAATAAGAACGAGTGTTTGTCCCCCAAGCTCCCGAGCTCCCTGCTACAAGCAGGCGTCCTTGGACAAACGTCACCTTCCAGGGGATCGATGGGAAGAATCCTTGGTCTCTCTCCTCCACTCCCTGAAAGAATGGGTCTGAGCATGCCCCTTCTATTAAGCGCTGCTGCTTCCCCAGCAGGCAGAGGCGGCCATGCAACAACTCTCCTAATTGGCTGTATGAGGCCCTTGATGCGCCTCTGACCACTTTTCTTTTTATTGTTTCATACACTGCCTGGTGGCCTTGACCAGACCAGTAGCAGCCTCACAAGAAAGTCCAGTTCAGCCGAGTTGTCTTTTCATTTCTGCCCTGAGCTCTGTTGAGATGAGCCAAATGCCCATTCTCTCAGTGGTGGAGAGAATCAAACCATTTTCATCTGGGAAAGCAATGTTGTGCTTTTGCTGTGTGCCTTGAAATGATTCCCCCAGCTGTACCTGCCTTTGGGAAAGCCAGGTGTGGGGGTGAAGGTGGCCCGGGGGGAGGTAAAAAAGCAACACGTGTGGCCTGGGCGCCCTGTGACACTGACATCTAACTCAGGGTGGTAAGGGTTTCCTTATGCCCATCTGGAGACCTCCTTTTCATACGTGGTTCAACCTTCTTGTGGTGTTTTTAGCTCATTTTAAATTTTATTAGGAGAAACATAATTGATTATATAATCAAATGTAAAACGTACATTATCAAGATATCTCAGCACTTCACAGGCCATTTAATCAAGATATCTGGGGCTGTGCCAAAAGGAATTAGCTTACATTAAGCCTCAAGTACGTATTCCTCTGCTGTTTGTTTCCATGTTTAAAAATGAGTCTTGCTCCCCGAGAACGGAGCTTGTCCTTCAAGGACTGAGTGATGCCCGAGCTCTGGGTCCTCTGTGCCACCTCTCAACTTCTCCAGATGAGAGGAAACCCCTCAGGCTGCTCTACCTTGAACCCTATATGCTGATGTTACATCTTCAAGGCCCTGATTTCAAATCTAGTCTATAAGGATGTCTTTGGGGATCTGCCCAGGGCCCCAGCAACACGCAGACAGGGAAAGGAGGAAAGGAAGAAAGAAAGAAAGGAAAGAAAGGGAAGAAAGAAAGAAAGAGAGAAAGAAAGAAAGAGAGAGAGAAAGAGAAAAGAAAGAAAGAGAAAGAGAAAAAAGAAAAGAAAAGAAAAGAAAAGAAAAAGAAAAGAAAAGAAAAGAAAAGAAAAGAAGGTTTTTGTTTCTCTTTGCTCATCTACATTGCCACTCTCCCTGGGAAAGTAAACAGATGTTATTTAGGAGGCAAAAGGGGTGTCTCATGACTACAGCAAATTTTCACCAAACCCAGGGAACTTGGAAAACAGTAAAAAGAAGGAGACATCTGCCTGAGATGTTCTCCCTTCCTCTGCTTTTAAAGCCTAGGCAGACACAGCAGCAACTGCTCCATGAAGCTACTCAGACCAACCCATTCGTGCAACAGCCGGCTGCCGAGGCTGCTGCTGTGCCAGGCATGGTGCTCACATAACATAAAGCTGTCCCCATATGGAGGGAACCCCATCCTTAACAGGAGTGTGACCGGCAAATAATCTCAGCACCAAGGCCCACAAAGCTGTGATGAAGTGAAGCAAAAGGAAGGGTGACAATCTGGGACAATGCAGGAAAGCTTCCAGGCAGATGTCATCTGTCATTCATCCACGGATCCTGCATGAGATGAGGCTTCTGGGTATCAAAGGGGCAGGGAAGTGCAGTCCAGGTGGAGATAAGGGCAGTGCAAAGCTGGAGCAAGTTGCACACTGGGGTGCAGCAAGCAGGATGATGTGGCTGAGCATTAGGGAATGGAACAGATGTGGCTGGGAAGACCAGCTGGAACAGAAGTACTGAAAAACCTCAAACACGGTACTTATCCTACAGAGAACAGGAAATTCATCACAATCCCCTCCTCTGGAAACATCAGCGCTGTCTAGGTGCAGCACTAGGTGCTACAGGTCATTTAAGAGCTCAGAGCAGGGCAGCACACCCAAGCCAGCCAGGCAGCCTGGCTCAGGGACAGGCCACTGTGTGGTCTCCTGCAAGTAACCATCCCCCTGCATCTCAATGTCCTCACCGATCAAAGAGGAACTCGGTGAGCAATGTATGAAGGCACTTGAGAACGGCATTAGCTCCACGAGGGGCTCAATAAAGAGTTGTTAATGAAGTCAGTGAAGTAAGATATACGCGTCGAAAGGTAACTAACAACCCGAGGCCTTACGAATAAAAGGCCATGCATAAGTGCCGATGGGCAGGCAAGAAAGTGCAACAGGGTTTGTAAGCGTGTCAGTGCCCAGTATGCGCTGGTACCAGTTACTGCACAAATGAGCAACGTTAGCATTAGACTTGTACTTCAGAGGACTCCCGGTTCGCAAGCTGAGGACCGCTCTCCACTCCTCTAGCTCCATAAACCTGCAAATCGGTCTCACATAGGGCAGGGCGCCCTGAACCTCCAGACTCCAGAACCTCCCAGACTCAAACTCCCCAGGGCTGCAACAAAGACTGTTAAGTACCTGTGAGGGGGATCAAGATGGCCTGGGGAGCTCTAACCTCATGCCTCTACCCCCCATCACCCCAATCTTCCATGCACACTGGGGGTTTTCAGGTCACCCTGCGTGGATCCACTGAAGCTCCGAAACCCCAGAGCTTCTCCTAAGCCGTGGAAGGAGCCATACACCCAGATATTCCCCAGCTAAAAGAAAAGCATCCAAGAGCAAAGGATGCAAGCCAAGGTCATCACCACTGATTACTGGTCAGGGAGTCACGTAATGACTGGTCACAAGGTAACCTTCTGGGCTGTCCTGGGCCAATGCCCATAAATGTGTTTGCTCTCAGGCACTTCTTAATTACTGTTGCACTCAAACCCAACCATCTGTGCCCTGATCCAGCAAGTGCCCCACAAACACGCAGCGTACCCCTTGCACAGGTGGAGAGGATGGGCAGCTGGGGACATAGGGGCCTTTGTGTCTCCAGACAATGATACGGCTGTATAGTGAGACGCACACACAGGGGCCTGGTCAGAAAGGTTGTCCTATTTATCAGCTGTGCTTGGGAAATGTGACACGCGTCAGAGGAGGCGCCCAGGCCCATTTTGGCTCAGGTGGGGCTGTTCAGCAGAGCGTGTAACAGGCCAGACAATGGGATCTTTGCAAACTCCTTAACTATAGCATCCTCAAGGAGGGTGGAAGATCTGGGGACCAGGGTGGCGTGTGTGCGTGTGTGTGTGTGGTTGGCGGCGGTGGTGGGGGCAAATGGACAGAGAGATGAGCATGTGGTTACTATTGATACGTTAAAATTCCGGAAGGCCACAGGCCACATCAGGAAGGATTGGCTATTACCTGACAGTGGTTGAGTTTTATCCAACAGCACACTATTTATGAAAAGAGGGTGGTGCCATATAGGAGGGAAGTGGGCTTGGGGGTTCTGAGTTGAGGCCTGAGCTCACACCCCAGCTCCGTGCTAGCTAGCCTGGCCTCTCTGGTGAGTACCCTAGGCTTGCAGCTCTTTGCATCTGTGAATGCAGTCCCCTATCTCAGTGGTGGTGTCCAACTGAGTCAATGTACCCCAGTGCCGGCTGGAAAGGAACAGAACCTTCCACGGAACCAGCAGGAGAAACAGTGAAAGCCCTAACGAGACAAGCCTCCCTGGCCTGCAGCCATTGGCATGTAAACATGTGTGCACCATTCGAATAATACTGCCTCTCCAGCCACCAATTTACCATCAGTGTTAAAAGTGACAGCACTCTTTTGCAGTGGTAAAATAAGTATTTTTCTCCCAACATAGTATTTTCATACGATGGCTCTTGTTCACCCCCCAGAAAGCTGGCCAACATGTACAGCAGTGGATGCACTCCCTTGGAAAGCCACGAGTCACTGTCATCACCACGACAGTACAGCTTTAAGGCAGCTGTGTACACCTTGTGTAGAAGAGCGACATCCCTGGTTCCAGGGCACAGGCAAAGCCAGGGGCAGCACAGGGGCCAGTACCCAGGGCGGGGGCTGACTCAGAACTGGCAAGCAATGCCTTCGTCAAGAGAAGAATGTTCCCTCTGCACAAGGAACTCACAGGAAGAGAAGTCTACAGGCTATAATGGTATAACCTTCGCTTCTATGCCAGGATCCGTTTCTGAACTTCTTGGGCTGCCTCAGCATTTGTCACATGGTAGGGGCTTAGTCACTGCTTACTGGATGTGTAGACGGAGGGATAAATGGATGAATGGACAGGTGAGAGGATAGATGGGTGGGTGAAAAATAATAATTAGACATTCTTACACCACAGGCTCTTTATGCTCATTTAATCAACAGCAATAAACACCTCAAAAAGTATCCCATTTTGCAGACAAGGAAACCAAGGCTTACAGAGGGTAAGTAGGTTATACATATAGTGTGATTAGAAAACCAGAATTTGGATCCATGCCCCAAAGCTGCAAATTCAAATGATGAATGGACCGGTCTTCCCATCTTAAAAATGAACACCACCATCGGCTATTGCCTTGGAGTATACACCCCTGGGTGAGACAGACCCCTCTCTGGGTAAAGGGCGCTGCCCAAGAAGGGCAGCAAAGACTGCTCTCACCGTTTCCCAGAGAGCCAAACTGGATTTTCTACTCTCTTTTTTGGCTTCTGGACTCAGCCGATACCGCCTCGTGAGCACAGCCTCCTGCCCTGAGAAAGGGGTCCGAGAAGATGAAACCACACCTGGGCAGAGTTCACGATGCTGCCATGCGCAGCGTGGAGGGAAGATCAGGCAAGGGGGAGGCGGAGCATCTCCAGCCCACAGGGACAAGCACAGCTCACCTGGGATTTCTCAGCACTAAGTGCATAGAAACAGAAAAGCAGTGAGGCTGGTGTGCAGGAGTGGGGGCTTTCATGATGCTGGGGGCCTCCCTGGGGCCACCCAGACAGCATTCCAGGGGCTTCGTTCCAGGCAGGCGGGGAAGGAAACCGAATGCTCTGCCCACCACGAGCTGAGCAGCACCCAGGCCCTCCACGCTGGTGTCTCCCCACTGCAGGACTCTGCATTCAGTTCTTTGCTTGGTTTCTTATGGGTCCTGAAAGTACAGCACATCCATCAGAATGGAGAGCAGAAGGGCAAGAAGTTTCCGAACCTGATTCCCAACACAGGCAGGTGAGCCTGGGCAGGGGGCCTCTTGGGGAGGCGAAACACTGACCTCCCCACCTCCTGTTTCATCAGCAAGGTGGGTCCATGAAGTCACATCTCCACCCAGCAGGGCTCCCACATAGCTAAGGAAGGTAGTGGGCTTTCTGCCCCTCTGGGCAAGACTGGCTTGCGTCCTTCCCAGGGATGCTCGCAGAACAGAGTCCCACAACACACTGCTTAGCAGAGATCAGTAAAATCAACCCGTCAGGCAGGCCCTCGGGTTAACCACCACCTTTACTGTGTCCTCCCAGGAAAAACCCAGTGGCTCCTCTCCCTAACCCTTGCAGGCAGGCATTACTGTTACCCCAGTCTGCAAGTGAGGAGCCTGAGGCCCAGAGAGGTCACGACTGGCTGAAGGTGGCTCAGCTGGTGTGAGGTTAAAGCTAGAGCTTCTCAAGTCACGCAGTCCACCAGCGTCCTTGCTTCTCAGCCTCTCTTCTTCCAGCACAGGGGGCTGAAGGTGCAGGAGGACGAGTTGTGGACACTGTGACCAGACTCTAAGGGAGCAGCCCCTGTAGAGTCTGGTCAGTCCTCCCCATCCCTCTGCCCCATCTGCAGAGTTCAGTGGGATACACAGACCTATAGTCCTCACGCCTGGAGCTTCGCGGAAGCGCTTAGAGCACACACCCTTCCTCCTCCACCACCCTAAAAACATCTCAAAGGACAGTTTCCCCCCAAAGCCAATAAGGGAAGCCAGCTGGAGGGCAAGTTATGAGACATCATCACACAGGAACGCCTCCCTGTCGTGTGCAGTGGAACAGCTTTTCCTATTTGCTACTGTACTGAGAGAGAGCAAGCAGTGACTTTAAACTGTCTTCTCGCTGGCCCATCTCTAGTCATCCACAATACATGTGTTTCTACTTTAAAATCTGTTACACGGCGTGCTTAGAACACAAATCTAGAAGGCCAGGGGCCTTTGACAGAACCCACGGCATTTCGCTGAAGAAATGATTTTACCACACCACCAGCCAGTTCTGGTGAAGGAGTTACACTGACAAGGCGACCCCCACCGCACGGAGATGCTAACACCTGGGCCACTGCGGCCCCCATCTCCAGGTGCCCGGCTGCCTCCAGACATGGGGTGGCTCTGAGAAGGGGGTGCTCACTGTAGCTGCGCAGCAGCAGGCACAGGAAGTGTAGAGGTGCGGGGACAGGTACACCGGGCTGCAGGCTGTCAGTCCTGTCAGCTTCCCGGGCCCGCAGCTGCCAGGCCACAGGCTCTCAGAGGTTTGCATGGTCACCACTCGGACCACATGGGATGTGGGAGCCAGAAATGCCCTGCTACCCAAGGGTCATCCAGGCAACCAGGAAAGGACCCTGTCACCAAGAAGAATGGGGTGGGGCAGAGAGGCAGAGGTGATAAAAAGCACAAGGGGTCTCTTCATCTCATGACCGCTGTCCTTCTCATTTCTTAGCTGCACCATTGCCTGCAGCATGTTCCTTAGCTCCAAACACTGTCCCCACGTGATTGGGTCTGAGGCCAAACATTCCCCTCTCCGGTAGGCAGAGTGGACACCATGCCATTCTGCTGTGATGGTTCTGGGCAGCGATATCCTTTTCATAGTTCTGAATTAGACAGGGTATCGGTTAAAATGATGCCTAGAAACTTCTGAATTCTTAATACAGTCATGGCAAACTGAAAGGTACTCGAAGGTTCTGGCCCTTGGGACCACCACCAAGAGAAGCCAGAGGGCTTGTCTCTGCTCTCAGCTGCATGAGTGCTGCCGAACCAGCCAGGTGCTGGTCTGGGATGAGAAAGGTCCAGAGATGGGCTAGTGACCCGCAGTGGTGGCCGTCTGTGGTTGGGCCTCCAGGAAAGATGTTTCTCTAAAAACGGGGTGGTTCAAGCCACGAGGGCCCTCTTCCTACCTGCACACAACAGGCTGGGTCTCCCCTGGTCACTGGGGTCACCAGTAACTCGAAGCCTTGTGGGGGGATGAACATGCCTGCTCAGCCCACCCATTCTAGGACAGGATCCCTGAGATGAACCAATCACCTTAGTTATCTGTCCAAAGGATTTTATTTATAGCTCCTGAGCCTCGACTGCCTTTTTAAGAAGACTGCCATTTTTAGAGCACCGTCCTTCCTTGGAAGGCTGCGTGGTGACTGGAAATGGTGGTGCTGAATAGATGTAATTAGAGTTGCCGAGTATGTGACCGTGACTGTGAGGGTTCTTTTCATAATCTAAGCATGTCCCTTTCCCCAGAGCCTTTATTTAAATATTTTGTCAACTCTCTATGCCAGCAGCAGGCAACTCCACTCCCAGCACTCTCTGGGAAATGTGATGAGCGAAGTCACTCCTATCCCCGCATCCTGCTCCACAAAACGCACAAAGATCAAGAAGGGGGCGATGGGAGGGCTAGGGGAGCTGCAGTCAGGAGGTACTGCAGCCTTGGGAGGTGCTTCCAGGAATGCTGACAATTCACTGACTTAGCTGCTGACAGACCTGAAAAGTTAAAAGAAATCTTCAGTGCCCAGGAAATGGTGCCACTGCTTCACCCCACGAACTCTGACCCAAATTAGGGCTGCTGCTCCCTGGTCAATGGCGGTTTGGAATCAGAGACTTTGCAGTACCAAGAGACATCTGTGAGATTTCTGCTCCCCAAACCAAAAAGACAGGCTGCCTTGCCTTGCAGTGGGCAAGGGCAGGAGAAGCACCCCAGTGCGGGGCTGCGGGGGACAGTGAGGCTGTCCTTGGCCACGTGCCTTCTGGACACCGTTCTGTGGCAACCTTGACCTCCCAGAATCTACAGGGAGCAGGAAGCAACTTAGAGGTAACTTGAGTAGTGCTGCGTTGCTCAGCTGATTCCAAATGTTCAACAGTGGCCAGGGGAGTGAGGCACGGGGCTTGGTCCCCAGCGCAGAGCCTGAGGACTCCGTCATGGTGCGCTGGTAGTTTTGTCTGGACTATCCCTAGTCTCAAAAGAAGTAGGGTGACTCGGTTTGCAGTGAATTGGGAACACACTAGGCAGCATCTCCCCCTCTCTGGAAGGACCTCCACAGACAATGCGAG